>JAOEHY010016864.1:0-16935 GCA_025447955.1 Psilopsiagon aurifrons | reverse complement strand
GCTCCAGCGCTCAGAGCATCTCCATGGCCTCCTCTGGACTCACCCCAACAGCTCCATGTCCCTCTTGTGTTGTTGCCCCAGACCTGGGCACAGGACTGTAGGGGGTGTCTCACCAGAGTAGAACAGAGGGGGAGAATCCCCTCCCTTGATCTACTGGTCACGCTCTGGGGATGCAGCCCAGCACATGGCTGGTTTCTGGGCTCAAGCACACAATGAACTGACTCAATCTGCAAACCCAGCAAAAATGAACCTAAATTATAATGAGTTGCCTCCTTCCAGGCCAGCACCGAGATGGCTTGCCACATAGGCATGTGCTGGAAGCTCTGCCAGGGAAGGGGTGCCAGCGCAAAGCTGTCGATCCATACTATCCAAGCTATCATGCTGAGTAGGTACATTGGACTTGGCATTTGGCCTGAGAAAGGAATAAAGCTCTCCCACCTTCTTTTGAAACAACCCAATGCCTGAGTCACCCACAGGAAGCACTTTCATTGCCAACCCAGCACCCCAGCAGAGGCATGAACTCAGCAGAGCTTCCAGTTAAGGTGAGACAGCAGCAATTTCGGTGCCTCTCATCTTTCTCTCCTTCAGCATGCCACAGTGCCAACAGAGCTTCAGCAAGACACCGTTATTTGCTTTATTCAAGGCCTTTTATATCCCCTGTTTGGTCCTGTGCTGAGTCCTACAGCCTGCCACAGAAGATTCCTACTGACAGCGCTGGCTGCGCTGCGATCAGAGCTCACACAACAGTGTTGGGCTGTGTGTTATATGCACTGCAGGAGATGAAAGATGCCAACAAAACATATTTTTTGGGTGGAAAAAATAAGCTGATATTTGAGATGATATTTATTAGAAAAACATTCAGTGTTGGGATCTAACATGTCACCTCCTAAGGCTCCCCACATAAGCCTTCCCATTGGGGTTTTTTCCATGTTTAAGATTAGGAGGGATATTAGGCTTAAAGGTCTGTCTGGCCTGAGCTCCTGGAGAGCAATACAGAGACACTGCATTTGCTGAGCAACCAGAAAGTGGCAATCCCCCCAAAACCCTGAGAAAAACGGTCCATCCTTCAACAGTAACAAAATGAGCCGGGCTGGTGTCGAGCCGGCCCTAAAATGTACTGCCCTTTTTGAGAGGTTTGTCAAGAGAATAAAAGACTATCTGGCTAAAAAAGTGCCTCCCCACCAGCTAGAGGGTGTAACTATTCCTCCCAACAGACAGACAAAGGAGGAGCCTGATTCCCGGAGTCACTCCTCCAGCACAGTGTCCAATACGCATTCATAGGAGATGAATTTAATCTTTGCAAAGCTCAAACTCAACAACTTCATTGTTGCATTAAACAGCACCTGAATCTTTACACTTGGAAGCAAAGGTGCAGCTTTTGAAGAGCCCCAATTCCATCCTGAACAGGCCCCCCTGGATCCTCAGATGGCTCCTCAAGTTGTTCCCTAGGAATCATTTCCTTTCTCAAAACAAAATAGCAAACAGTAGGAGAAAGCTTCCCTTCCCCACCATGCACTCCTGGCCTGAAAGTCTCCAACACATAGCCAGGGACCTACAAGATGTTTCTTCAGGAATGGGGACAGTCACCACCACCCACTCTCAGAACAGTAGAAGGGAACACTCTCAAGCCCCCAGAGTGCAGCATGCAATGACCTGTCTGTTCTTCCGCATCTCAAGTAGATAACAGAGCTTAACTGCACAGAAGCATCTGCACAACCTGCCCACAGGCACTTCCCATGGCAAGTGCTCAGCTGGTTGGTCATCTGATGAGTTTTACCATTCCCTGCCTTCTCCTCCCTGGCACACACCTCTCACCATTGCCTTACCTGAACCCACAGACTTTATACTGTGCGACCTGCTGCAAGACGTAGATGAGCTCTCAGTGCCATGGTTTAGTGGTGACCTTGGCAGTGCTGGGGAGCATCTAGACTTGATGAATTGCAGGTCTTTTCCATCCGAGTTCACTGTATGCTTCTATGTGGAAGCACCCACTGCAGCTAAAGTGCAAGACTTTCACATTGCTCTGTATGGAGCCAGGAGTTAGACTCAATGATCCTCATGGACCCTTTCCAGCTCAGGAGATTCTATGATATCTGAAGTGTAAACACCTCTCCCACCTGAACACATTCCCCTAACACCTGGAGCATGTGAACCAACAGCCCTACAAAGCAGCAGCTGTAGGATTTGCTTCACACCATGGCCTGCCAAGCTTTCAGGCAACTTCCAGAAGGGCTGTGGACAGCTTTGCTTTTCTTCACATGCCCAGGGAGAAGTAACTGAGAATAAATGGTGGGACTCTGCAGAGCAGCCAGTGGGAGATGAGTATCTCTGGTAGGTATTTCATGGCTAGTTTGCACGCCCCTTCCCATCTCCTCTGGACAAGAAGAGGGAGGGAAGGGTTTCAGGTCCACTGGAATAGAAGGATCCTTGGGAGGAAGAAGGCAAGGCAAGAGGTGTTCATCCCAGCAGCACCACTGCCTGGAAACCTGGCACTGCTCCCCTCAGCCACTGAGTGCCAAACTTCCTTAGAAAACTGGAAAGTACCAAGCTGACTGATCCCACCCAGGGCCATGCAAAAGAAGATGGAAGTCAGCTACTACGGGTGAAGAAATCAAAACCATAGTAACCTTCCAGCAGCCATGGTGTGGACTTCCATCAAACCCTCTTTTTGCCTCCCAGCAGAGCTGCTGCTAGCTCCACGGAATCCCACCAAGCAATGCTCTCCTATGAAGGCGCAGCTTCTCAGCATCCTTGCCACATTACTCCATTCTCCTTTGGGTTGGGGAGAAAACTAACTCAGAAGAAAGAAAACAACTCCTACCAGCTTATCCCCCATGAGGAATGTCAGTTGGATTTGCATTCCAGTTCATTCTAACCCATTACCACAAACATCACTTTCAGGCAGACTTTTCCATCTGCGTTCCCAAGGCATTAGAGTGTATTTTACATTACACACTGCAGCCACACCACCTTTTGCTCGCTGTAGTTCTCACGTCTTACTGAACTACTCGCACTACAGGTGACTTACTAATGCAGCAAGAGCTTGGAAGTCTGCCAACAGCCATTGAGAAACAGCTTGAAATGCATCCCAAAGGACAGGCGAAGAACTCAACCACACACCTCGCAGCTCAGCTTCCTCAGATCTGCCATGAAGTAGGTGCCTGAAGGACAACCCAACACTCCACACATTGGTTACCCAGCTTTGTAAATGGATGTAGTTCAGTTATTGACAGCACAGAGAGAGATCTGACTCTAAAGCAAATGCTTTAGGAGCATCTCACCCATTTCATGTAGAAGCTGCAGCCACCGAGAAACACAGAGCTTATCATGATGGAAAATTCCTCCTTTTATTAGACACCTTCCTGCAGAGCAAAATCTGCATACACCTCCAAAATCAGATCTTCACTCTTAAGAAATGCTGCTACCCTTGATATTCCAAGATGATAGTCTCCAGAAGCAGAACTTCAGCAGGCAAAGTGAAAAGAAACTGAATCTTGCCATAGGAATTACAAAGCTTTACAGGAAATCTCTTGTTGTCACTGGAACAGAAAGTACATGACAAATCCTGGGAGGGAGGGGAAGAGAGACGACCATGAAAGGAATACCCCTGAGGGTCCTGGGCAACTCAGAACACTCAGGTGTATGTTCAGGTCCACATGGAGGAATAAGATTTTTTCCTAGTCCCTGATGTCAAGGCTTTCCATTGGTAGGGTGGAAATCAATCATATTTCGGAGGTACCTGCTGTGGACCTGCATACATACTGTAAGACAGCTTGAGAGGTTCAGTCCTCAAAGCACAGCCGGTGCGAGTCAGGGAAGGCAGCATTCAGTGTGGGCGAATTTGCTCCACGATTGTCCTCAGGGAGACAACTCACTATTAGTGACAGAGTGTGGTGAAACTTGCCATGAGCAATAAATCCTTGCATTTCAGGCTGTAAATCTTTAGATGGCACATCATAACCACAGCTGGGAGATCTGGATTCGGCAGCCTGAAAATCCCTCTGCTACTCTGTTTCACTGGCCCGGTCATTTTCCTCCCAGGCTACCAGTAGTTGCACCATCACACCATCTGTCATTAGCAGACCTCCTCATCCACCAGTTTGGAAGAGGGCTGCTCCTTTTCCAAACACCGCAGGCTGTCTGTGCACAGGTTACCAGGCAGAAAACAGCCTCCTTCCCCCAACACCCCTTTGATCTAATCCCAAGCATCAAGGCTCAGTCCTTCAAAATATTTGTACCATAGCTTGAAAACAGAGAGGGTGGAAATTAGCAAGGCCAAAACCTGCCTGGCTCTCAGCCAGCCTCACCTGGCCTTTATATAATATCCACGTTGCAGGAAACAGGGATAAGCCTGAGGACTGTGGGAACCAGAGGGATCCTGCACAACCACCACAGCCTTATGTTCCTACTGGCTTCACTTCCCACAGCTGGTCAAGAACCGAGAGCCAGGACACTCAAAAGGTCTTCTACAAACCCTCACATTGTCACCAACTTCCCTTTTTTCTTTACTCTTTTTAAAGAAGATTACCCTTTTTTAGCAGTTGTTGTCCTACCTCCTACTGCTGCTTCTGAGCAAACTCCTCATCTTGCTCTCTGCCCTACCGCTTAGACAGAGAAACCATACCAGACAGCAATTCAGCTGCACTGCTGACAACTCAGGGATCCTTCTAGAGAGCTGTCAGCAGCAAATGTTTGTTCTGGACAACAGGAATGGGATTCTGAAGCCCCATATCCTTTACTTACACAATCAAATATAAGCAGTGCTGGCAGAACACCACATAACCTCAGTCTTCCTTTCCATAACCTCTTCCGATGCTGTGCTGTCAGGCATCACCAGGAAGACGCTCTGCAGTCGACCTGTCTCCATCCGGACAGCTGAGGGTGCAGCCACCCTGGAAGACATCCACACTGAACACCTCTAACCTCAACAGGAGGTTTGTCTGGGTTGAAACCACATCTATTCTGAGGGCAGAGACCATGGGGCTTTTCTCACACAAAGCTACCCTGGATTTTAAACCTTGATCTACTTTGCTTTGCCTTCTTCCCAAAGACAGTTCCAACACCCTGAGTGTCTCACAGCCAGCACATCTCCTTGAAAAGTCATTTACTCTCAGAGTATTAGGAAAAAAATAGCTTGTAATTAGGCAGAGTTATGAATCTTTTGTCACCTGAGACCTGAAACCTATTCCTATTCATGCCAACGGGAGTGTTTGTCACTATGGTCAGGACTGGACACAACACCAGTGCCTTCTCATTTTCTAGATAAGAATGTAAGATCTCTGGGGGGCTAGCAACTGACTGCTCTGCCTCCTGTGCCCAGCAGGGTTTACCCAGGATGCTGACCACTTCTGCTAGCCCATCACCAACTGTTCTGCTTTGCTGCACCGGGCCCAAAGGACACCATCCCACTGGCATGGGCACAAGCTGAACCAGCCTATGGATCTGCTAAAAGCTTCAAAATTCCCCCCAAAGGCACTTTGTGTCTTGTGATCTATGAAGGCAGTGTCCAGGTCACTTAAAAAGAGAGACCAGGCACTCATTCCTCACCCGGACTCAAATTTTGAGGCCAACTGCTCCCATGCTCCTTGGACAAACTCCAGTTTGGTCAGTGTAAAGCCTCATCACAGTTTCATCAGGGAATGGTCAAGGCGCAGAGAGGATGGGTGACTGCCTTCACAGAAACGACATCCCTGCCTGCAAGGGTACGAAACCAGGATTTCTCTGTTCTAACTGGGGTCAGGATTAAAGGATGGCAGTAAGTGGATTGCTTACTGCAGTCACAAACCACCGTAATAAGGTTAAGAGATTTCCTTTCCCACCTCTTGGCTAGGTTCTGAGTAGGCAGAAGTCATAAGGCAGGGGGGTGGCTGCTCAACATTTCCTCCTCCCATTGCTGAAGAGGGGTGTTCAGGGTTGTTCATTTTGCCACCTACTCACGGCTGACACTTCCCACCTCCCTGGGTTAAAGGCACACTTACCTACCAAACCCTGAGGGTGGCTGACTTACCCCCACAATGCACCAACAAACATCAGCCTGCAAATAGGGAGCTGGAAGAGGGTCCTCCATCACAGGGGATCTAACAGGACCTCCAATCTCCCTCTTAACCACCCATTCCTATGAAACATAGTTCTTTGAGGCAGTTGCTCTTGACAAGCAAGGACAAAACTAGGCAAATAGATCAGTATCTGGGAGAGCTGGACAGACATTGTGACACTGTATATTTTCTTAGTAGTTTCCTGAGTGAGGCTATGATACAAGATTTGTTATTCACAATACCCAAACACTTGGGAAGGGGGGAAGAATACCCAGAACATTTAACTGAGGACAAACTATAGAAGCGACTGCCCACCATGTGCACAGGAGAGCTGAAGTAACGCAGCCACAGCCCCCAGGCGCTGCTTGTACAGAAGGAAGCAATTTAGAGCTAAGATCTGGTTCCAGGCAGAGAGGCAAGATTTAATCCATCTCTGCCACTTTGTAACTGCTGGATGAATCACTTCACCTCTGCTTCCCCCTAACTCATGCTTAGCCAAAGCAGAGAGCAGAACCCCCAAAGAGGCAGCATTTCATTACAGCACATCACGCAGCATCCACCACAACAGGGCACAAGACTTCCTTCGCCTGCTGGCGCCTCCTGTCACACAAGCTGATTTCCAGATAATAAGCACATTGTCAAGAAGCATCTCCTGAGGAAGCTTAGGATCTGCCCAGACAGCCTGGCCCAGCATGCTGCTCCATCACACAGTCATTATACTGCAAGCTGTGCACGCATTAATTGTTCCTAGCAGGAGCAATATTTTTCCTCAGCACAAAGAGCCCTTAAAACCGCAGCAGAAAGTCTAAAGAATCCCAGCTGATTCCCACATACTGCTTCCCAAACCTTCCTCCAGCCCTACCAGATCTCTCTGAGCCCGCTCAGGGGATTCCCAGCCAGCAGCATCCACATCAGACAGCAAGAATGATGCTGGTGAGCTGCCTCTCAGATGGTTACCCACCAGTTGCCCCTTGCTGAGCACCCTCAGGCTTCCCAGCCCAGCTCTTCAGCCTGCGGAAGGCAGGGAAGAGCCCCCAGCCATTTCCTCTAGTTTCAGCATTGCCCTTCCAGCTCAAAGAGTGCATGGTCAGTCTTGTAATAATCTGGTTTTACCCAAGAAGGCCAAATTTCGTCCTTTTCGAGTACTGGCACCATGCTGCAGGACACTGGCTTTGGGAGCAACCCTGCCACGCCTCAAATCACTTCTGCATTACAATACACCTCCACAGTCATCTCGACACACAAAGAAACGGCATCACTGCAGCATGGAAACAAGCAACTGGGAACAAAGCGGGGAGGATTAGAACGTGTTCTCCAGGACTAGGAAGTGATCATCCCCCTGTACTGGGCACTGGTGAGTCTGCACCTTGAATCCTGTGCTCAGTTCTGGCCCCTCACGACAAGAGAGACATTGAGGTGCTGGAGCGTGGCCAGAAAGGGGCAACGGAGCTGGGGAAGGGTCTGGAGCACAGTGTGACGGGGAACAGCTGAGGGACCCAGGGGGGGTTCAGTCTGGAGAAGAGAAGGCTCAGGGGAACCTTATTGCTCTCTGCAACTGCCTGACAGGAGGATGGAGCCAGGAGGGGGCTGTGCTCTGCTCCCAAGGAACAAGGGATGGGACAAGAGGAAATGGCCTCAAGCTGCACCAGGGGAGGTTTAGACTGGAGATTGGGAACAGTTCCTTCCCCAAAGGGCAGTCAGGCATTGGCACAGGCTGCACAGGGCAGTGCTGGAGTCACCGTCCCTGGAAGTGCTCACAAACCGTGTAGAGGAGGCCCTCAGTGCCATGGGTTGGTGGTGGCCTTGGCAGTGCTGGGGCACGGTTGGACTGTGGATGATCTTGAGGGTCTTTTCCAACCTGGGTGATTCTGTGATTCTATGATTCTGAGAGTCAGAGCTGAGGCTTCAGGCAGGGAAAGCGTTATCTGAATTAGAAGAAGAGCAAGTAACTTCAGATCCTGGGTCTGATCTAAGCTTGACTTCAGCGTCCGAAGCACAAGGTCATCTTTCTGCTCTATTTTCAAACAAGTTACTTGTTTAACAAAAAGCATGTGACCAAATCCATTGCTGCTGCAGAACAGCCTCCCTAGAAACATTAGAATGAGCTCACTTAACAATCCACAGGTCAGTGCTGCTGCTGTAGGCAACCTAAAGGGCACATTACCTGGGAAACATCACATCTTTAACTGGCCATTGCTTTCCTTAAGGTCACTGTGTTTGAACTTCCAGCTGTTCACTTGCGGTCTGCCCAAAAGCAGCCTCATGGCAGACAGAAAACAAGTGAAAGTGTGCAGCAGCACGTCGATCTTTTCTCATTTTAGCCATGCTGAAATTAGGCATCAGATGGCTAATGTCACAGACCCTTCTTCACAAACATGCTTCACTGTCTTCATGCACAGCAGAACTGCTGCACCAGCTGTTCTGGGTTGGTCCCCAAACCCAAGGCATGCTGCACTCACTGCCGGCTTAGTGCAGAGCAGCACTCAGTGGTGTGGTAAGGTGAGAATGCACCACACCTTCAAGGAGCCACTGCACCAGCAATCTGCCACCGTGCCTGCTGCTAAACAGCTCCTTCACTGTATCTCCAGGCTAAAATAAACTATGTTAATGAATTAACCACCACAAAGCAGCAAGTGATTACAAAAACACCACTTGCAGCTTTGTCTACAGGAGGAAAAGAACAAGTGCTTAATACGCAGTGAGAAGTACCTTTCAACCAAGTCTAAGAGTGCTAATGGGGATGCAGGACAGGCTACATCCTAACACTCATCACCCTGAAGAACTTGAAGAGCTCGCTGGGGTACACCTCCAAGTCCACTGGAGATAAGCCAACAAAGCCACACTGGGAAAAGCAGTGAAATGAGGTCAAGGTCAGCTCATTCATCCACACCAACTTCCTCTGCTGCAGGCATTTGTTCAAGTGCCAATAGACACTAGCCTGGCAAACCTTGCTGCAGCGGCTGAAAACACAGAGAGGGCATCCTCCATCATCCAGACTATCCTGGTAGAGAACTCCATGCACGCTGACAAAAAGGAACCATGCGCCACACAGCAGCAGAGTCTAACAACTTTCCTACTTATGGTGAATGCAGAGTTAAGGTTTCATTGCAGCTTGCTGCTTCTGAAGTAGCAAACCCACGAAACATCCCATCTGTTTCGTCTGCTGTTCTGTGGAGCCGGCAAGCACCTGAGATGTAAATACCTGCAGGCTCAGGAGCATGGTACCATGTGAAAATACACCTGGGAAGAGAGCACAGGGGTTGTACTGAAGCGATACAACCGCAGGGGAAGAGACTGTGTCAAACCTGCATGGCATTCAGTATTGTGGCTTCTTCATAACTGTAAGGGAAAAAACTGACATAAAAAAAAAAGTTTAATTCTTTAGGGCTGCACAGTTGAGATTCTGCACTCAAAAGAAAGAGTCTCACTAAAATGGGTAAATGTGTGTGTAGGCTTTTCACCCACGTGCAACACAAGCTGTTCATAAGCAGAGCCCGCACAATGCATTTCTCTGCTCAGCTCCCTGTGAGCGGAGCAGGTCCCTGCAATAAGGGCGACTTGACCACACTTCACAAATCAGCATTGCGACAGATAAACTTGTCCCCAGAGGGATGGGAATGTTGTCCTTTTGTCTGACTCGAGATTAAGGGACATAATAGGCAAAGAAAAAGCTTGAAGTCAAGGGACTTGACAACAGTCAGGGAAAAGATGAGTAAATTATTCATACACACAATAGCTGTGAAACCCAAATGCACATCCTGCTCCTGACAAAGGAGCAGGAAGAAAAGAACAGATAGCTGGTGCAAGCAGCCTCAAGCATAAGGTATGAGAGGACTGAAAGAAATATCCACTTCTGTGACTGTATTTCAGAGATGCACATGTAAGAATTCAGAAAGTCGAACAAAAGAAGAAGCTGATACTCATTAACAGTGAGATAATCTGGAAGAGATTAAAAATAACCCAAACACATCAAGAACATAGTCCAGCTGAAAAATACCAGCCACTGAAGAACCAGATGTGACTATTGCAGCTTCACAGGGAATCTTCTCTGATGAAAAAAAGCAAACTACTTTGAAAAGAGAAGAATTCCAATTCAGAACTAAAGATTACTCACTCGCAGGCGTGCGGGGCAGGACAGCAACTAGGGGGGAACGTGAGAACAGTGCCAAAATTCCCAGCAGGTACATGCAGGGCTTTTGAGGGAAATGAGCATTGAGAAGAAAGGGGAAAGAAAGTAGATGCATTGAGGAGACAGAAAATAAAGGGAGTACTAAAGATGGCTGAAGGAACACAGGGAAAATGCAGACCGAATGCAAGGGACTTCTAAAATACATAAATAATGTAACTCTCAAAAAAGAATCCAAACTCAACCTCATCTAAATCCTCTGGATTCAGAGACACTACTCGAGCCGTTACTGATAATCAGACAGCAGAAGAATCAATGAGAGCTTTTGGATGAACATGATCTTCTTCCTGGAAGACAAAATGTATTAAAGAACAAGAAAAGAGTAGCAGAACCCTTTGCAAGGGTATTACTCTTACTCTAACCCTGCTCCCATTGTAATAGCACAACAGCTAATTGCTGGTGCTTTATGTTTTGGAAGATGGAACCAAAGACATGAGTTCTGCCATCATCCCCAATGGCCTATACTGACGTGAATTCAGTTGTCATATGTACAGAAAAAGTTGAAAATACACAGCTGGGCATGGAACCTGGAATTTATTTGCCCAGGAGATGGACCCACACGCACTGGCTTTGGATCCCACACTACTTAAGATAAGCTCGCACTCAGGAGTAAGAAGCATGATGAGAAGGATTTACAGTGGAAATGTCAAAATGAGCACAAGTAGGACAATAATGAGAAACTAGAAAAACTGGAATAGCAGCCAAAATGCAGCTGCAGTTTTATTTACCAAACAGAATCCCTCACTGGATTAGACCCTGTGAGTCAGAAAGAGCACGAGAGATGGCAGTGGGCATTGAATGCTAAAAGAGACAGCATTGCAATGGGCCTGCAGCAAAAGGCAGTGTCGTTTGGGGCTCTGCACACAGAGGCTGAATCACACAGCAGGGCATGGAGTAGTCTCCGTAACCAGAGTTGCAACGTGTTCAGGTGCCTGAAATACTGCATCTCTCCTTCAGGCCCACTGCAATGAGTGTATTGAAGGATCCACATGAAGTCTCATTGGTCTAAGAGACTTCTAACTACAAAGCAGTATCACTTAAGCTGTCTGTTTCCCCGGAAGCAGAGACATGTTCCTGCTGCCACATCCCACACAGAGGAGTAAGATGCTCTCACTTCTTGTTTCCCAAAACAGTATCCACTGGCTTTGATGTAGTTAAAAAAAAACCCAAACAAACACAACAAAACCCAACCCCCAACAAACCAGACAGAAAGGCAGCTTCTGGCCCAGCAGCTGGAATGCTGAAAGCCTGAACCAGATGAAAACACAAGATGTTTGGAAAATAGCCTTGCCCAGATGCTCACCTGGCAAGGCTATAAAATGCAGCGAGCTTCTCACCTCTGGCTCTTTTCTGGAAGTAACTTCTAAAGAATCGTTCCCCACTGCAAACAAATACCAAAAAGCACAGACTCATCGAAGCATGGATCTGCTGTAGGAACCCCGGGAGATACTGGTGCTCAGCAATCCACTCTTTTGAGAGGATAAAGGTCCGGGCATCTCCATCCCAGAGGATGCATACTACCTATATATGCATACTACATAGCTGTCAGTAACCACGTAACATAACCATTACTCTTAGTCACAAGTAACTAGATATGCCGGAGAAAGCAAAATGACTGCTCATAGCATACCAGCACAGTAAGAACAATGCAACGCTTGTGATAAGCCATCAGCGAACTGAGCTAACACAGCTGAGCTTGTGAATAAGCCGCTGGAGAGCAGGGCTGGGAGGCAGTGCAGCAGATACTTCAAACACAATCAACCCTTCAGGAAAGTCACATGAATATTCCAAAAGGAGCACCCCCTCCATCAATCATACTGGCAGGGGACACTTGTCTCGAGTTCCACTAACGAGCAGAAGACGAAATAACAAGACACCAACTCAATTATCATATGCCAGAGGAGAAATCCCCAATGTCTCCTCTGCGACGGACAAGCCACAGGGAGTGACAGGTAATGGACAACACATCGGATGTATTATGGTGCAGGCTTGTAGCCAAGCCCATGATGGCTGTTTAGAACATTTTGTTTTCTATATAGGACTAAAAGGAAATCATAATTCAAACATGGCAAACATCACCAGTTCTCAGAGGCCATTTCCTTACAAGAAACCATAGCCTCTCCCAAGCACTCCAGGCCTGGAGCTACTCCAGTTTGTCACGGCATTATGGTAGCTTTTGAGGGAGCAATCTGGAATCATTTAACATTCCTAGAGGTGCAACCCTGTAGCTTCCCCAAACAGAGCATATTTTGCCGAGGTTGGAAGCTTATCATGAAAATGCCTCATTTACCCAGGAAACCACTCAAGAACATCTCAGGCAGATAAATACGTGTTACTCCAGCTGGAATAAGGGGTTTTTAAAGGAACACCCAGTTCAGAGGCTTTTCATCACCACATCAGCCTAGGGACTGCTGAAAAGACAGGCAATACTCCTCGCAGAGAAGAAAGGGAGCCCTGAGCCCATAGCTGACAGAACAGCCCAATCCACAGGGCTGCGAGGTGCTGCCAACCCAGCTGGCAGCAGCTCTGCTGGAGGAGAGCATGTTCCTCCACACTACACAAGGTGTTCTGCTCACTGCAAGGCAAAGGAAAGCATGGAACCAGCTGCACAAATTAAGCTTACCCTGCTCTCCAGGAGGTGTCAGGTAAGAGGTACTGTCTGCCCAAACAGGACAACAGGGTTACAGAGATGATAACATTGACCTCATAGCACTTTGAAGGATCGCCATAGCTGGCACTTAAGCGGTATTTCCTCTCCTTCCAGGAAGGCATTCATTAAGCTATAACTTTCCAAAAGTAGTATTTTTAATACTAGAGAATTCAGAGCATCTTCTGAAACATAATGTCCTGAAGTTGCTTGTCCACAGTCTCACAAAGTGAGCCCAAACCTCATGCACTTCCCTAAGTCAATGCTTTTCTAACTCCCACAAGCAGGACACTGTCCCTGAGCACACTGTGGATGGCAGCAGGTCTGGAATGGGTTTTAGTTCTTGCATTGTACCAAGATAGGAGGTACTCTGGGTGAAATGCAGCGTATTTGGATCCAGCAGCACCACTCACAGTATGGCCTGTACAGGCAGAATCTTCCTTTGCAATCAGAATCAACAGCACTGATGCATTTGCCAAAATACAACTCGTATCTCTCACCCCAACTAGAAATGGGATTACTTATCACTGAAACAACATCCATGCAACACCGACCACAGCAGTTGTGTCATGGAGAAAGAGTAAGAGTGAACACAATCTTATCTTGTTTCCTAATTAAGAGCTTGCATTTATGTGCTCTTAGCTATTAAAGGAAAAAAGGAAGAGAAGCCCTATTAATTGAGGTTGAAAAACACCACTGCACGCACAGAGCAAGCCCCCGAGCATGTTTGCACAAAGTCCTTTCACACATTTTTTCCAGACGTGCTGCCTGATCAGCATACAAACCACTGAAAACACACTAAGACGTTATGATGCAGACAGACATTTTACTTTGGCAAAGCTCTGGTCCCCTCCTTGCAGTCTCAGTAGAGTGAAAACCTGCTGCAACCCTGCAGGGTACGTGTTTGCATGGTAGCACAATGAAGACGCTTTCTCCTGCCTCAGAACAGCCCTGAGAAGATTTTTACTGAGATAAGCAGAGTGGAAGTTAAGGCTGATGGATTGACTGCTTTAGCAAAAGCATGCTTCACACCAGGACTGCTTTCCTTCCAAGGCATTGTGATGGGAAGCCAATAACGTGTTATCCCAGTGGGTAGCGTAAATGAAGATGCTCAGCATTTTGCTTGGGTTTCAGGTGTTTACTGCCTTCTGCCTCTCTGTATGATAACTCACTGCCCAGAAAATCCCGCTCTGCCTCCCCTGAGAGCCACCAGAGCCAAAGGCAGCTGTGGCTGGGTTATGCTTAACTCAGCTCATAGCAAGGGCACCAAGAGTTCACAGATCAATCTCAGCTGGGCCCTGAAAAGAGAAAGCCTGCAGCAGGAGGGGTGATCCCTTCATCAAAACTAAACGTGGACTTGGTTCAATGGTGCATTCCTGATTCAGCAGGGGAGGCTTCTATTGTGGACATCAGCTCACCTCAGAAAGCCAAGATCCTCCTACAAAGCACCAGAAGTCCTACAGTCATACTACTGAACCATTCAGTACACCGGGGCTTACACTTTGTGGTGCCTGTATTTAGTGCCTCTCTGAAATCCTGAGGGCCTGCATACAACCTCTCAACTGTCCTGCACTAAAAGACAAACACAGAGAACCCCCCAGAAGCTGACCTAGGCCAGCCCTGCTCCTGCAGCAGCCAGAACTGCACCTCAGAAAATTAAACACTGAGCAGGAGCATAGGAACAGCAAAGCCTTGTGGTAGAGCCCAGAAAAGGCAAGTATGTTCTATAGCACTGAAATCAGTGCAAAGTTCTCCTTTCCCTGGATATGCATAGAGCTGGAAAAATTGACACTACACAGATGAAAGAGACAGAGACGCTCAAGGGGAAGGATTATTGTCCCTTAGCAGCTACTACTCTGCCACCACTACCACCACCAAAGCACAGTCAGACCAGAGACCACCTGTGCTGGGCACTGGGACAGCACAGCGAAGTTTCTGCCTTGAAGAACAAAATGTCAAGACACAAATGTTACACAAGCAGCTCAGTGGATGAAGAACGTGGGCAAGCACTAAGCAAGCAGAGTGCGCAGCTACACCATTAACCCAGCTCAGATCTGGGGCTTCAGCTCCCATTAGTCCTGGGGAACACAAATTCGGGCATGTGACCCACTCACTTGGGAAGGCTTGGGCTGGCTGGAGACAAGAAACACAGAAGCCCCAGTCCCACCGTGACCACTGCGCCCTGCCAGGACTTCTCAGACACCTGCTGACTCTGCAGGCAGCAGCACATGCAGTCAGAGCAGCAGCCTCCAAAGGAAGAACCAGGTTCCATCAGCTTCTTTCCACCCTGACAGACACTGCATCCCTGAAATTTCAGCTTAACTTCACACATCTGACACAAGCTTGTGTGTCAGATGGCTGCCCCCATGGCTACCAGCACACAAAGCAGCCTGTCCATTAGAACAGGCTCATGGAAACTGCACTTGGGAAAAGGCACAGGATTCATTGGACCGAAGAGCTGCCCTTCAAACACCTTTCAAACTGACACACACCATTTCTGCTCACCCACTGGCATCACACCCGTGTAACCCACTTCTAAACTCAGCCGCACAATTCCCAGCCGTTCTGGCTTTGCTTTGCCCAAAGCAGTTCCTCTTTTCTCTTGCTCTTGCAGCATCTCCGTTTACGCAGACTGTACACACACAGGTTTCACCATCACTACGTTCTCTGCTCTGAATCTATACGTTCTATTTTTTCAGCAGGAAGTCAACCTGGTAATTCTGTCTGCTCTCCAAATTCCAACCTGGGAGTAACCCATCCACAAATAAACAATACCTCAAGTCACTTTAAAGCTATGGAATAATCACTGCTTCCTGCTCCACACAACAGCCTCAGCATGTGTCATCAAAAGGTGTACCAGCTTTCTAGTGACACACTTCAAATTCCTTCCCACTTGCTGCCTGCTCAGCCCAGGACCTCCCTGGGCACTGCAGTCACACAGGCTTTTTGTGCTAGCATGGAGTATTTTGGGTCATTTTCACTCTGACACACTCAATTGCTGAGTCTCTCCCTACAAACGTATCACCCTTCTGAAGCGCTTCCACAAAGACGGGTGTTCTCCTGCCCTACAGGAACAATTATTTGTTCCCGTCTTGAATTTCATGCCTCTAGCTTTTGTGGAGCACTTGCACACATTGTGTGCAGACAACATACCACAGCCCAGAGATACATGGATCCAGAGTGACATCCTGAACCTGCTCCTTAACTCGCAGGAGAACATCACCTGATCAACATCTGATAAGATGAGGGAAACAAAAGACTCACAGCTCATTACCACATCCAGCACCTCCTGGCTTCAAGACAGGTCTGTACATTCTTCCCATAAGCACACCTAGCCTGGACAGACCCTCAACCATGCAGCCAGCAGTAACGTTTACCCCATTCTGCTTGTCTTCCAGCTCTGCCAGACATACAACAGCGTTCAGCTGGCAGCACAGTGAAACCCTTTTGCTGTTACCTATGGTGTGGAGGGCAGGCGACAACCCCACGGGCCCAGGGATGCCCGCTGGCCGCTGCCTGGCTTCAGGGGACTGGACTGCCCTCATCAGGGCAAAGGGGCATCTTTAGAAGCCGCGATGATATCCCCCACTCTGAGGTCTCCCATGGCCATCGCGGCAGAGGCGGCAACATGGAGTCAGCGTAGCAGTGGTCCGGTGCTGGCAAACGTGTGCCGCCGGTCCACAGCGCTGCCGCTGCTCGCACTGGAAGCACGCCCAGCAGCACGGCGGACAAACGGCGGCCGGGGCCGCCACTCGGGCGCATCCAGCCTCGGGCTGGGGCAAGGAGCAGCCGGCACAGAGGGGGCGCGGCCCCAGGCGCGGCTCGGCCCGGAGGAGCAGGGATGCTGCAGACGCCGTCGGTCCCGGAGGCCGACCGGGGACCGCCTCCTCCCCCACCCGTGCCATCCCCGGACCCGACGGGCCCTGGGCTCACCACGGCAGCCCTCCCGGTGCGGAGCGGCTCACCTGGGCACACAACTCGGCGCCGAACGGTCGATCTCCCACGTCGCGAAGAGGTTCATGGGCACCGGGACCGGAGCGGGGCCGGCCATCGCTGCTGCCGCCGCC
>JAOEHY010016863.1:0-22172 GCA_025447955.1 Psilopsiagon aurifrons | reverse complement strand
ACCAAACATCACTAAGCCATAACTAAAAACATTGGTGTTATCAGCACTGTTCTCAGGCCGAAAGTCAAAAACACAGCACTGCACCAGCTACCGAGAAGGAGAAAAATGGCTGCTGCTGCTGAACCCAGGACAATGTGGCAAATACTTCTGCGTTATGTAATACTAGAAGACACAGGGTAAAGCAAGTGTAGTTTCTTCATGTTTAGATCTGCCAGTCTAAAATAAATTATTCCTGAAAAAAAAACTTTTAGAAAACAAATAGCATTATACCAAATGGCTTAATACGGAAGCCTCAAGCTGACATTCACCAGCCTCTACCAGAAGGAAAGATAATTCTACCTTTCTCTGCTTACTGTTGAAAGTTTGCAGCACTATCCAGTGGTTACATGATTAAAGCTGTTAGAGCTTGTAATATTTCTCAGACACCAAAAATGTATTAGTAATCTTTGCATCTATTCTTCAGAAGTTTTAGACCTAGCTGAGTTTGTCTTTTGGTAAATTGGGTCCTGTAATTGTGTTGTTTTCATGAGAGGCGGATTCTTGGAATCTGAATATCCCCCTTATGTCTTATCTAATGTATGGAACCTGAACCCTCACTCTTTGGAGGCTTTCCTGTGGATTGGTTTTGGGTCTGCCTTTACACTATAGGCAATTACTTTTGTGTCATTCACTTACTCAAAAAAGAGCCTAAAAATGAAAGGCTCATATTATGTAGAGACTTATGAGGACTCTGATGATGACAGTGGTTTCTTTCATTTCCATTACCCTACTATACAAAGCTCTTGGGGGAGCCAGTGGAAAGTTTGAATTGGCTGCTAGGTTTGTTAGAAGAGGAGGAACACTACAATATAAATATCAATGATTTTATCAAATGTATCGAAAGTAGAGCGATGCATGTAGCGGTGAACATGAACATAAGATATGTATAAAGATGTCAATTTACTTAATTAAAAGACAACAAATCGAAGTCATTGGAAAAATTGATGGAGCATAGTGCCTGTGAAGAAGTTGTCTTTTTTCTTAACTGGAGCAGCATTGTCTGAACAGACAACACAGCACCATATATGCCAGCTAGGTACAACCCTGGAAAATTGCTTGTTGTGCAGCAAGAAAGCTAAATGGTAAGGTATGTAATGTGGTATGAATTTAGTTGCTTGAAAAATGGAAGTTGGTTTGAGAACTCTGATACACTGATTTCAAGATAGACAGTGAAGAAAAAGAATCATGGTAGTTGTCCAGATGTCTTGATTTAAACTTGGCTCATCTGGCAAAACTGTTACTGGCATTGTCGTGTCATGATTTCACTCAATAAATGCTTAACAGGTATTATTAGGAAATCAGCGGGAGTATTTTGAAACAGAACAATTCAATGAGGCCATCGAGGGAAGAATAACCTCCAGTAGAAGAGTTAGCAATAGTTGCAAGTAACTTGTTACTGGCAGTCTAAAGTTTGATATATTTGCCTGTCTCATTCATCTTAGGAGATATATATAGGACATGAAATCTACTAATTTTTTTGTCATTTTGCTAACACTTAAGTATTAGATAATGTATGTGAAGATCTAAACAATATATGCTGGCTTTGGAAACAAAATTGTAGGGAGCTAAAGTTTTCTTCACAAAAATAATTACCAAAAGAATCTAAAAGACAGAAATGAAATCAGCCTGAATTCATTTTTGACATAAAAGAAGATTACAAATTTCAATTACATTTTCTAAAAGTAATTCACAATAAAGTGCTACTTAGAACACTTAACTTGCCAATTAGATATAACTACTGTAATCCCTTATATTAACCTGGTGACTGCATGTTTTGTAATAAATGTAAAATTTTAAATTAGTGCGAATGCCAAAAGAATTTTTTCTAGTAAAATAAGAACTAATGCTCAGAATCCATAAACGTTTTCTTTAGCTAAGTGATAACTTTCTGATAATATCCACATTTTTTAGCTTGTCTATGTCAGAGTGTCCTTATCCATCTTATTTTTTCACATAATTATACCTTATTTCATTTAGCACAGCGATGCTTTGTCTGTGGCATGAAAAATAATGAGCAAATGTCACTGCAGAAAGTCTGCAATCTCAAGATTCACCCACAGAAAAAAATGTGGAAGCTTTGCTACTAGTCTGCTTTTATTCTCTTGCATTCCAGAAATGCTGCAGAGTATTTTCCAAGTGGAAATATTCCATGGTGTTGGCTGAAAAGCAAGACCAAAATCCCAAAACCCATCTACCTGTTAAGCTCTGTCTTTATAACTGTGTGATTTCCTCTGCTTCTTTTCATTAGCTGTTACTGTACTTTTACCTCTCAAGAGAAATTACCCAAAGTCTTCATTCTTTCCACCCCAAATTTTAAGTGTTACTTTAACCATTGCACCGGTCCCAATTCTAAACCCAAATTTTGGTGTTCTTTTAAAATAATGGAAGTTCAGGGGATTTTCCTGTTCAGGGACGCTTGATGGGAAACACCAACAGTGGTACGGATTTAGGCTACAATTTCGTGTCAGGGTCAATGCATGTACATTGTGTGTCAGGTTTGTTTAAGTGCCAGTCATCCACAGTCGTGCATTGGTTGACCTTGCCTCGCCAAGGCAGTTTGATACAAGGTGGCTTTTCGATGGCAGAGAAGGCTATTTGAGAGCAAGTGGCATTAATTTGTTCTGAATGGTGCTGACGTCCACATGTTGTGGGTACATACCACAGCCTCAGCATTCCACACGGAGAGGCATTGGATTCACTAGTGTCCCTGCTAGGCTTACATGCAAAATGTTTCCCTGCCCCACTGTTTACTAATAAAATCCATAAGCACTTGAGTATTTTTCAGAAGGAAAAAGCCTGAAGCTTGCAGGATTCTTATGGAAACAACCAGGTTCTATCTTTGGCTTCAGTTGGCATTTTGCTATTAATGCAAAGTCCATCAGCTTCCACAGGTCCACTGATACTAAGGATAGGGATACTAACACTACAGTACAGTGATAAAAATCTGATATCCTGGCAGATACGAAATACACATGTCAAGCCTCCTTGAGATTAGGCAGGGAGTTAAGTCCTAAATTTGGACCTATTTTTTCTAATTCCTTCTCAATGGCTCTGATAATTGGATTAATCAATATGAAGCTTCTCAGGTGTTTTTTGAAAGCCCAATATCTGGCTTAAACCCAGCTCAGAGGCAATGCTTAGCACTTTGAATCCTTGGTGGAAATGGCTGTCTTTTTTCAGCCCAGAATTAAGAATCAATATTTTTAGGGCAGGATGGATTTAGGCCTCCATTCCCATGTGGCTACAGACTGGTTACTGTAGCAGTCATTTCTGAACATCTTGCAGTCCCTGTGAATAGAGTTGGTACCTATTTCAGGACTGTTACTTCCACTAATGATCAGGGAACTAATGAATATCTGCTCCCTGCAATTTAGTCTGTTTTAATAATACCAAGGAAAAGTCTGTTTCATCTCTCTGTATTTTTCAAAGGATATTTTCCTTGCCAGATTTTCCCCTTGTCTGTTCATCACCTTCTAATACCCATGATGTGAAATGCTAAGTATAAATCTAGAAATATTTCTTGTAGACATTTAGCAGGGCTAGTGAGCAAATACTTCATAAAAGTGAAAAATTTAATAGCTTTTAATCTCTTTGCTCACTGTGGTCTGTGAATATATTACTTTTCCTCAAAATATAATTTTTCTTGGTTTTTCCACTAAGATACAGCTATGCAATGTACTATAAGATGTAACTGAAGTATATTTACATTGATTTATCTGGTTGACATTCCGCTGTTTGACTATGCAGAACTAAACTAAAAAAGAGGGTATTTAGGAAAAGTAATCTGGAAACAAATCAGTGTTTGGAGGTAGCAGAACGTTTTGTGACTTTGTGATATTGATAAAATAATGACTGGGCAGGTGGAAGGAAAACATCAAGTATTGGAAATAAACATCTACTTAAGGACTGACTAGCCAGCATGCAGATATTTGAGTTGGCAGGGTAAAAAAATGTACATGTGAAAAGGGCTGTCCTAATTACAGAGAGGTTATGTGGCAATGTGGGCTTCACGTAAATGCAGGGAAAACAAATGTCCTACAGCAACCTACAACATCTGTCTCTTCTAAGAGCTAGGTAACATGGAAGATCTAGCTAGGTATCTAGGCTGGACAATGCTGTATATCTTACCATACAGAGGGAAGATAAAAAGTACTGTTACAAGGATGATATGCACTTGAAGGAAGATTGCAGCAAGAAATCTCTGTTAGCACAACAATACAGTGAAGACAGGGTGCCTCACAAATTACAAATTTCACCTGCATCAGAGTGAATCAGAATTTTACCGGGGAGGGAAACTTGAAAGGTAAAGAGTTCACAGAAGTTATGTTTAGAACTAGAATAAATCTGAATTTGCCTTTGATTATTATGTAGGTGACAAAGGTGATGAATGAATAGAAGCATGGAGGTGCAGCCTCATCTCAGAATCTTGCTTTTATGGTTTCTAAATCTAGGAATGTTTGATAAGAATGACCAGAGTGTCTGTGCATACTGCCTGTACACTACAGACAAATGTAACTGAGAGGCAAAAGACAGTGGGTTTTTAACCCCTAGAGGTTGTATTATTTGTTAAACACAACAGGAAATTCAATCATTTTCCAATTAATAAATGTATACGAACTGCACTGAGTCCGTATTTAGGTCTTGGGAGCTAGAGGAAGAATATACAGATTGTAATGACAGCATAATGAATGTAAAATCATAACATTTTGAGACTCATTATACGTAGATAAGAGTTCAGTATAGCTAAGAATACCCACGTATTATTGACCTTTTTTTGAAATACAGAAATGGTGCTTGGATGTGAAATTCATTATGGTCTCCAGTGAGACACAGCTATTCTTTTTTTAACAGATTAATTTAGGTTAGTGTTGATGAAAGACTTCATAGGACTAAATGTGGAGATCTCACAGGGAAGTATACTGTTTTATAAGCAGGTATCACCTGCCTAACTAAATGCTGATAAGTAGCTATTTTGTCAAGTTTTTCTGTTTACAAAATAAAAATTAAGTAGAAAATGTAAAAATTGTGTTACTCCATACATTGAGCTTGGCTTTTAGTCTTTGTTATGAAATGTGCTTCCTTAGAAGCACAGATACAATTAAAACCCCATCATCTTGAACAACAAATAGACAGGAGCATGCAGGCTGTTCTTCAGTAAATGAAAAATTATCAAGAAAATGGCACCTATGTGATTATCTAATAAATTGTTTCTTGTAAACTATAAAAGGTAGGAATATGTAAATTGTGCACTGGGCACTCCTGCAGGAAAATTATCTGGATTTGTACCGACTGGGACCATCACTGGGAGTTTCAGTCTAAACAGCAGAGTTTGGAAATTACAGGAAATAGAACAGGCTTTAATTCTAGAGATCAGGCATGCGTTTAGATCATTTAGTTCTAACTGCTGTGCTGGGGCTGGTTTGTGCCTATTGTGTGACTCAATGGACAACAGAAATAAAATGGTTTATTGGCAATTCTGGCAGGGTGTTTTAAAATTATAAAATAGGAATTTCTGTAGCTTTCTGTATATGTTTTCTAGTGAAGTGATACATGCAAAATATAATAAATTAGAATTTTTAGCTTATAATTGGTTTACTGTATAGACAGAAATTAAGAAAAATAGATGATGTGTTTATAATACAAAATTCTGGAATAATTTCACTGTTAGAAAAATAATAAAATTTAACTTTATGAAATTATTACTTCATTTACACTAGGTCTCTTGGAGCATGTAGAATCCAACCAGATGTCTTGTATTAATTTAAGTAGACAGGAGTGATAAATTTTCAAGGCTCTGCTGACCTTGTAGTAGCTATCACAGATTGCTATACCTGAAGATCTTATCCCTTTCCTTTTATGGATAATTTTATCTTTGGCTAAAGGTCAGAATCAGTCTGCTCGATAAGCAATTTAATGTTAAAAGCTGTAATAACAGTTCAGTAAAGTTCTGTCATTCTGCTGCATAAAGTGATTAAATATATATATGATTAAATTTTTGACTTAATCGTCTTCATGTGTTAAAGGAGTCTTAAAATACCCCACACCGTTGTCAGAATAGCATATATAAATACATTTTATAATGTAGATTTATTGGTGGCTGTAAGTTTTGGGCTGTGTTTGCTTTTAAATGATTATTTTTCATGGGACTTAACTCCAAGGCTTAACTTCATGCAATACTTGTTCTGAAGCAATAAAATAAATTTTTAAATAGAGGTGTTCATCTTTGGATGTTGAACTCAGGTTTCTGAGTACTCCCAATAGAATAATTTATCCTACAGGGTTTGCTCATATTATCCTGATTTATGTCATATAATTGCCTAAACACTACTGTTACAAGGTATGGATATAATAGTATCAATACAAACAATACTGCTAAAGATAAATTTACTCATGATGAACTACACTAGAAAAGCCAAAATAAAAGTTTTAAAAAGTAAATTTTGTGCAGTGAGGAGGTTCCAGTATAAATAAGGAACTGTATCTTATTGTTAATAACACTAAGTGTATAAAACTTGAAAGTAAACCCCAATTTCTGAATGGACAGAACAGAAAAAAATCTGCCAGATTTGCTCATTTATACCTTTCTGCATGGGGGAAAGTCAGGAACAATTAATCTGATAAAATTTAATTTAAATCTGTATAAGATTTATTAGAGGATTGTTCAAAGATTTTACATGAGTTTGAACTCACTGGTCAAACATATATAGGTTTTATATTAGACCATGTTTTTCAGGAAAAGCTTAGTCTTCCATGAGGATGTGTGTGCAGGTAAAGACCCATGTGTTGAAAATCAAACTCTGCAACTCAGTTATTAAGTACAATTTTGCTTGGAGAGGTAACTTTAGGAAGACTTCCTTACTTTGGAGGCACTTTTACATAGTCTGCCTTGTTGAGGTTGTTGAATGAACTGAATTTATACCATATTTAATATGGAATGTGATTTTGTGGGAAACTCAAAACTGGAAGACAAAAATCCATTAACCTGGACAATGTAAGTAATTTATTTAAAAATGTATTACTAGAAGCAAAGGTGAACTAAAAAAATTTCTTCATTGGAATCCATTTGCTCAGTTGTTCAGATACAGCATACTACTACATGCTATGTGTTTAAAGGTATAATACAAGCTTCAGTACAAGTTGACGAGGTAGCAGCAGTTCAGCCTCAGAAGAAATCTTGGAGCTTCAGCCTGCTGTGCCTTTTCACTTGGCCTAAATCCCTTGACCTGTGTCTTACCTGGGGTGCTACAGAGAAGCACAACAGGGGGCTGAGGACACTGCATTTTGAGGCATCTGCCCCTTTCTCTAAAGACTTTAGGAAGAAATCTTGGTGTTCCCTATAGTAGGCCAGAACACAAACAACAGGGACAGAAGTATGTAAAAGGAACCTTTGTGACACTGACGATATACACAGTAAAAACATTCAAAAGCATGATATGGGTTAAAAGATTGTATGTAGGAAGCTGGGGCAAAGAAACAAACCTAAATGATGACTCCCACCAACATTCTACTTCTGCTCATGTATTCACTTTTATTCAGGTTTCTTTACTGTGCCCTTTACTGATGGTTGAGTGCTTGGCATAAGCCCTGCCAGCACATTCAAATCTTTCAGGGAGCAACACTGATCCTCTGTGCCAGAAATCCTGCTTCTTCAATTCCCTAGGCAGGTCATGAGCGAGTCTGATAGCTGTCCAGGCAGCATAGGCACAGGTTAATGATTACCTTGTCCAGTTTCTGACCATTCTAACACAGCCCTGTGCAGCTGCTGGATGCCATCCAGTCAGCAGTTTTCCATTCCAGGAAGCTGTGGGTAGCGGCGATGAAGCACAAATTCACAGCTATCTGTGGTTTGCCTGTACAGTAACAGCCCATGGTTGAAAACCAAAGATAAAAGAAACCCAGGGATTTGGCAATGCTGTTTACACTGGTGTCTGACATCTTTGCTGTTCATTAGGGCACTTGGCTAAACATGCTAAACATTTTTGTGATCATCGCTTTGTATTTCATTAATATTAATGAGCCAAGTTTATGCTGTGTGGAGATCTACTGTACCAAAGAAAAATGAGAACTAGTGCCTGTTAATTAATGTTATTCCAGCTACTAATTTAGCGCGTGTTTCTTTGATATAATCTGTCTAAATTCTTAACTGATTATGCATAACAGATCCAGCCCATTTGTTATGACTAATGAAATCAGGGGCTTCTTAATGGTAACAAATATCACCTATTAGATTTGAACCTCTGTCCTTCTACCTGGATTTTGTGGGAGGTTCTTTAAACTCAAGGCTTCAATGGGGAAGGAGAAAACCCTCCCAAAGTAATGTGAAGACAGATGTGACCTGTACAGTCCTGCACACTCTTTTTCTTTAATATTCTTTATTATTGTGCTGTTAGAATATATTTAATATAATGAAATTCTGATGTAAGAGAATTAGATTAATTCTATATCCAGTGAATGACTTCAGTGTTTTGGAATAGTGAAGTCTTGTAGAATTAAGTTGCTGGCCCAGCATGCCATTAGCTTCAGGTTATTAATGCAAATTTAAGTACATTAGCACAGTATTTAATATAATAGGGCCTGTCCTTCTTCAAAATTCCTATGTCTTTGATGAAAAAAGCTGTCAAAGAAAAAGAGCCTAGTAATGGCATATATTTAAGTTTGCGTGTTCCCACACAGTAAATCAGTTTGCTACTTATCGACTGCTGGATTGGGCAAAGTTGGCAACGTGGGGGTCAGCTGTCCCAACAATTCTGGCATAAATCAGTGTAGTAAACATCTTTTTTCCACCCAAGCTAATGGGCGTGCATGTATGGTTTCCTATGCTCTCACATAGTCAGAGGAGAGACCATGTGTACAAGGATTTTGTTGGGAGGAGGCTTAAGATCCTCATCCATTTCCGTTTGCTCTCCTGCTAAGGGACATTCATGTTCCCACTGCAATGCTATGACTCATCTGAAGAACCAAGAAGATGGCAGTATTGCACACAGCATAGCAGTAATGGCAGCGCAATGGTAGGGCAACAGAGGATGGAAGGGAGGTGAGTGGTTTGAGATTTACAGTCTTCTATATAAGTCTTAACCTTAATCCTTACTATTTTCTTGTCCACTTACTCAATAGGATAGCTTTGGGTGTGGGGAAGAAGTCTTCAGAAATGACATAGACTATAGTTTTGACTGGTGCCAAATGGAGCAATATGGCATAACTGGCAGACATGATTTCTAAATCTGAAAGCTCCTAGAGTGCTAGAACAATAAAATAAAGGATGAAAAGGTTTACAGCTGCTGTGTGCCAGGTTCCGTGTGTAAATTAGAAATATGCCAGTAAGAAATACAAAAATACCAGTTGCACAGAACTGAGTTATCAGAACAGTGCAGCTCAAAACTGAGAATTGAAGATGACAGACAAGTTGATGTACTTTTTTTTGTGTCCAGAAGAATCATTTCTAGGATAGAGAAATAGAATATAAAGTATTCATATGGTATACTAAGTGTCTATGATCTTCAGGAGCATACTTTTCTTCTATGCCTGTTTATTTGAGGTGCTAATTGAGGGTAAAGCCAGCAATTATTGTGGTTGATTGGCTAGAATCAGAACAGGGTTTAGCAATTACAAATGCCAGAAACATAAGAGCTGACATATTTGTACACATATGGGGTTTTTTTTGACATTCAGGCCACATCTAATACCAAATAAAATTAGCTCCAAAGACATTTGTCAGTCTAGAGATGAAGATGTTAGTGGTTTTCGTGAATACAAGGTCACAATACTTTAGGTAAATTGTCTATCACCAAATGTAGTTTAAGGGAACCCAGTAATACTGTAACCCACAACTCCACTGAATGGTTATCTTACTTGCAATTAGAACTAACCCAATAATAATACTGCTTGAAAATGACCTGCACTAACAGAGGAAGTAAGATATCAAGTAGTTAGTAGTTAGGCTGCTGCAAGTAATGCTTTAGATTTGATCCATGTCTATCTTGTAAACAGTTATTTTTGTAACTTGTTCAGAGAGGGGATTAGACTCATTTCTCATACATGCTGAATTTGCTGTTATTTTTTCTCAGTCTTACGTCTAAGAGATAGATGTTTCAAATAATACAGTGCCATCACTCTGTGATAACATTTGAACAGTTTTCTCAAGCAGAGATACACAACCAGGGCTTACAAGTGAAAAGATGATGGAAAAAGGCAGCAGCAGCCTCACACCAACCCCAGCACTGGCAAGTTTGATACTTAAGGTCACTAAGAGAAATAACTACACAGCATATAGACACATTTCCAAATGTCATTCCAGGTAATTCTTGAAAGGAAGGACCTAAGAGCAAGTCTCCAGGAGAACATGTGCTTCAGGAGGCAGGACACACAGATAGCAGAATGTGAAGGAAGGAACAGCCTGGTATCCTATACTAGCATTAGAATTCTGTTGTGGCACTTCAAGCACCTGACCTTTACAAAAGAAGCAAAAAATACCATGAATATTGAATTACTAGCAACTGAAAAAAAGAACTTTACTCTCCTAAGACTCTACAGTAATACTGCAGTCATTTAAGTATCAGCTGTCTATCAGATGTGGTAGCTGCAGCATGCTCTGTTAGAAGAGGCCTCATAAGCTTTGGGGTGTCTTTGTGTACCCTTTTCTTCTGCATGACACTGCAAGACCCAGTAAAAGCAGAAGGTTTGATCAAAATACTTGAGAAATCCAGAAGCAGAACAATTTTTGTACATAAAGATGCCCTGGATTCCAAAGTCAGATTTGATGACACACTTTGGAGAGCAGTCCTGACATATCACAGTTTGACAGATGCAGCCAGAACGTACTCTGTGACATAAGCTCTCTGCTGATCAGTTCTTTGCAGGATGATTTGGTAACACAGGGGAAAAGAGGAGATAAAAGATACTTAAGATAAAAGATACTCCAACACTGATTGTTGTTGAGGTATTATGTTTAGAATGGATTCTGGAATCTGCTTCCCAGTTCATTAGGATGTAGGTGGCAAGGGAAACCTGGAAGGTTTTGGCTTTTCCAGAGTTTTATATCTTTACAAGGAAGCAGAAACTGGCACTGGGTACTTTTGTGTGCCTAAGTTGCTGTTCTGGGTTCTCCAAGCTTGCTCAGATGAGGGACAGAGGTCTTGTATAATAGAAGTCATGTTGGCAGCAAGATCTTCAACCACTACAGCTTTTCTAATATAAAGATGATAAAAAACGTGATGCATGAGGCAACCTGTTTTCAAGAGGGAAATGTGATAGATAGAAATCATCTATCATGGGTAAGGCAAATACAGCATCTGGTGATTTAACATTAGTAGAAGACAATGATATACCTGAAAACTTCATTCTGTATTTGACCAGTTATTACTGAAGGAACCCAACTATAGAGAAAAACTGTAAATGGGTTTCAAATTCTGCTTTGCCAGAACATTCTGAAATGCAAAGACGCGGTGCAGCAAATATCCTCGGAAGGGTGGTGCAAGGATAGATTTAATGATGTTTGCATGATAACTTATATTAAAATAAGGATAAAAATAGAGAAGAATAATAGCCGCTCTTTAAAAAATTCATGTAGTATGCCAAGTGTGTCTAAACGCATGTATAGCGCTAAAACATTCGTTTTCTTATAGGTGTCTTATGAATAAATGAGGTACAACTTTCACAAAACAATGGCAATGTTAAGCTTTCCTAAGGAAATAGAATTAACTCCATCTTACATTGTGGGTTGTTGTGGTTTTTTCAATGTTTTTTTAAAACTGAGTGCAAGTGGAAGGACATTAAAACTATAGTTGCAATATTTCTGTGACCATAAAGGCCGTCAGTGTGTTAGTGTGAAGCAAGTTGTACATTAAGTCTGATCAGATCTGTGGCCAAGGACAGTTCAGGCGAAGCTAAAATCTAAACCCAGAAGGCTATTTTGTTGACAACAATAATCCCAGATTACTCCTGTCTGTTCAAAGTTATACAGGAAAGTTTACAGGTGTGAGGTCTATGAAAATTATGGTTTTGAAAACTCTTTCTGTTTCTGATCTCTCAAGATGATAAATGCACTGCTGAGTTTCAATAAGGAGATTTTACGAGTTTCAGTAAGGGCAAGGATGAATTCACAGGGGAACATTTTAAATTAACAGTGTTCCAATATGATTTTTTAAGACAAATGTTAATTTTTCATTTTATGACTACTTTCTTTCTAGAAAAGTTTATACCAACTTCATAGATACAGAGGCTGGGAAAGGTAGTATTACTTGGGAAACATTCTCTTAAAGGCAGCAAATTATTGCAGTTATCTTACGCGAAGGTTCTCAAATTCCAATACAAATACACAGCCATAAGACAGAAGGAATTACAAATTAAGGTACTGTACTACTATTTCACTCATCTAGGTAGGCTGAATGTGTAAACCCCTTTATATTTAGGGTCAGTAATGGATTTACTGAGGTGTGGTTCTAGATTTTCTGTTTCAAAGTTGTCTCTTTTTGCTCCTTTTGCTAGACATCTCAAAACATGAGCATCAGTAGCAGAAAAACGATCAATAAATCACCTTTACAGAGCAAACACAGAAATACTGGAGGAAGTAAACTTAGTGATAATCTCCTCCATTTTTCCAGATATTAGAGAAATATTTTTATTTGTGCTATTTACAGACAATCTTGTTACTATGCAAGCTGCTGAAATTGACTGAAATCATTGTGCCATTGTATAAAGGTAAGGAATAATTTTTTCTTTGATGAATGGAAAGCAGCAGTTAGAGGGAAAATTGTTCTTCTCACAGGATGTTATTGACAGAGCCAAGGAAACAACAAGTCTCAGGCTATGAAAGTGAATATTTTAGGTTTGGAAGATGAATGGTAAGACAAGGAATCCCAAAGCACTTCACACAGGAAGAGAGAGTATTGCCTACTCTCAAAACATTCTTACTCTATGGATTTCCCTGAAAGCTCCTTTTAAGTCATTATTAAAGTGACCAGAACACAATAATTCCAGGAAAACAGGGGCAACAATCCTAGACATGTCAAAACACTGAAAAAACACAAAGAGCAAAAATGAGTTGGATGCACTGTTTCATCCTAAGCAATGTGTTGACAGAGAAAATATTTCATTATGTCAAAATGGAATACAGTAATAATTGTGAAAATATAAATACATGCATAAATGTATTAGGGAGTCCTGTAAATATCAAGAAGTGCAACTATTTTTGGTCACCCTGGAAAGAGCCTTCTACATTTTTATTATCTTTCAGTCAGGTTGTTAAGAAATATAATTTCTTCAAATTACTTTGTTCCCTTTCCATTGCAAGGAGAGTTAAGCAAGTCTGTGAGGGTAAACATAAGTTTAAATCACATACGTGGGACATTCTTCTGGGCATCTGCAGCTGCATTTCATAACCTGATTTTAGGTTTGAGTATGAAGCATCATAGATAGTCTCAAGGCTACAGAATTCACCTAAATCCTGGACAAGCACTTTCACTGATTAAGATGTTGCAAATTTTTGTTTCCTTTCAAGCCTGTACTTCTCACTGTCCTGATCTCTGGCTTGTAGGGTTCAGCTTTAGCCTGTCTTCCTTCCTCTCTATAGATATATTATGCAAATTAAGAGAGAGCATGCCATCTCTTTGTAGTTGGCAGGTCCACATCTCGTGCAAAAACCTTATCAGTATATAGCAACTTAGAACATCAGTGTGGGTTTCTACTTTTTGTCATTGTCTACATTTGTTTCTTCTCAGTGGGGTGAGTGACAAGGTCTTAATTTTTCTACTATACATCTTTCCACAATTTGCATGCTATCAAAGATTTTTTTCCCCTCAGCTCCCCTGAAAATGACAATATCCATTAACTTTCATTGAGCCAGGAAATCTTTGAAGAAATCCTTGTAGGATTGTGTTAGGAATCCAAGCTGATTCAACAGAATCCAACAGAACATCATGAAAAGGCCCACAATACTTAATTTTTCTGTGCTTCAGAATAGACAGTAATTTGGGACTGAATCAGCCCTCTAATTGACACAAACTGCATATATTCCACTATTAAAGTAGAACTAAGCTAATACTATGTTTAAGACACTAATTTGGGAAATCCTTCAGTCACTCCCATGAATTTTAATACGTAGTTCTTGTTAATGCATTTTCTGTAATTAATTTTGACAACGGATGCTAAAAAGAACAGGATTACTAATTAATTTCAAAATATGTATGAGCAAATGCTGAAATTTCTTTAATTGTAGGAGTTCTAGTACGGGTACGTTAGTGATGAATAATGTATGAACAGCAGAAAAAAAAGTTACTTATGGTAGGGAATGTTTATTTAATTTTGTCCTTAATGAAAAATTTACATGATTTTGAATGTTTTTATCCCCTGGAACCTGTGTACTCATATGGATTCTCAAACTCTGCTACGGTAAAAGAGAATCCACACTCTCTATGTAATATTTGAATTAATTTTAAACTGATTATGGTAAGAAAGCATGATGTAGCTTTACTTTTAGCAACCCTGTTGCAACTGGAATACAAGTATGACTGATAGCAGAATCTGGCACTTGTGCTTCTGTGAATGCTAATGTAAGGAAGCATTTCAACGCACACTATAATTCAAAAAATATTATTAATCGAAGTTTTAAGATTTATGATTATGGGCCTTATAACTTGAAAATAATACTATAAAATGTAAAGAATTAATAAAAATGCTCAAATATTTCGCAAGGTTAGAAATTTGCAGGTTTCTGTTCCTGCTGACCAAATTGGTATCTAGAAGTACTCCATACAATTCCATTCTGAAGTCCTTCCCCCAAGCATAACATTACATTACCATTCCTTAATGTTCCTTATTTTTCTGATCCTTTTACCCATCTGATTACCTAGGTATTAATGTTTTGTTCTGACTACAAATTGCTTTTTTATTCCAAAAAGTAGACTTAGTCTGGCACTATTGCTCTTAAGTTACCCCATTGTACCACTATATTTAGCTTTATCTTTGTTCTTTCGCCAAAAGAACTGCATAACAGACTGTGCAATCTTTAGACAACGATCCTTGTAGTATGGATGATTTGCCATCAACAATCCAGGAGAACTAAGGAAACGTACTATCTTTGCTTGAAATGCTTATATTGCAGCTACAGAAATGTTCCATAAGCCAACAGATACAAATGATGCCAAATATGCTGCAGCTTTCAAAGGTTCCATTGCCAAGAGTACATTTTGATCTGGCCAAGATCAAGTAGGTTTCTTTTTATTTCTGACAACAGTGCGCTGGAAAAGTTGTGTACAGCTTTTTTGAAAGCATACAGCTGCAAATCATAAAATGTTTTATTTATGATTATTTGATTAAACTAATGCACTGAATATTGTCATCACTTTCTAGCCCTATAAAAAATTTGGGCTCCAGCAAAGATTATTTATTGTTAGGAAGGAAATTAGTAAATACAGTCATTGAGTATTTTATTCACTTTAAAAACAGGCTTTCTAATATCAAAAATGATGCATAGCATACTGCTCACAGAGCTGGCATGACATCTCGAGAGCTCCAGAAACCAAGCAGTTTCAACCTCCAGCTGCTCATTTTCCATTGTTTCAAGAACACAGAGCAAAATTCCTCTCTCCATATAGTTTTACTGAAACGATTTCTATTACTGTAGTGATGAACTAAGTATATATCTCTACCCCTTTCTCTTATGTATTCAATCCTTTGGGACAGATTTCCTTTAATCTAATGTTGCTATGACTGTCTCCATTGAGCCAAGTAAGGGGCACTGATTACTTTTACCTAGGTGAAGAACAAGTTAAAAAAAGGGGGGGGAGGGATGGGCCAGGGATGGACACACACAACCCTTGCAGTATTGTGTTGGAAATTGTGTTTTGATGAGTGTAGTCCAGATAACTCTTCTATGCATGTCAGATATTTCTTGAGGCCATCATGAGTTAACCTGGAGACACCTCAACTTTTAGAATGGTTCCATTGGCAGGGTATTTTACCTCCCATTGACTTCCAGGCTGAGCAGAACTGCAGCCTGGCTGACTCTACAACTAAATGACTACTTTAGGTATGCGGGGCAGCTGGTAAGCAGGGTGATAGTACCTTCTCTTCCCAGATTTGCATGGCAGTGCAATGAGTCTGACTGAGCCAACCGGAAATTGTTTGGTTTGTTTGTTGTTTTGGGGTTTTTTTGCTAGGTTATGTTTTAGCCAGATTAATCCATGATACATATGGTTCAATTGCCTGGCTATGCAAATGCTAGCCTAGTGGTGCAGGGCTTGCCATGAGTAGAGGGAGCAATGGGAATCACACCTCAGTGAGGGGCTGCACTCAGATCTGATAAAGGTGGCTGCAGCTACAGCTGAATTACAGCATCTTGTCTTGACAAACAAAAGGAAGAAGGGCAGATGCAGTGATCTGCTGTTAACTGTCATGAAGTTATCCCATATTTCCCATACACATGGGAAGTTCACAGTGAATTCAACTTCTTACTGGCCTAGGTAGAACTGAAACACACTTAGCTGTCATTTTTCTGATGTGAGAGCAACTGAATCCATCTCTGTCATGTTTCTCCCTTTTGCCCAAATGTATGAAGTTAAATTAGTGATTTATGTTAAATAAAGGAGGTAGAACAATAATGGATCACAGTAGAAGGATTACAATGACAGAAATGTTCACATTCAGAAAGAGGCAGAAAGCAATTCTAATGTTGAGAGAGGGAGAGATAAAGGGGCAGCAAATGGAAACAGCACAGCATATCTAAAAATAACTTCAAATGAATATGCCGTATATGGATCAGATGAAAACATTTTTACTCATGCAGAGTTCCTAACATATCCTCTAGGCAGAACGAGTACTCAGATAACAGTTACTCAATATTTCAGGTCAGGATTTCTAGTAAGCTGCAGGTGATGGAGTTCTAATATTCTGTCTCTCTACGAACTCTTTAAGTTCACAAAAAAGGTATCCAAAGGAATGCAGAGATCAGAAGGAATTGTGGAAAAGAATAACAAAAATTGAGAAATAAAATAATCTCAGGCACTGACAAAAGAGCATTAAAGTAATTATGACTGGAATAATCCCAAGGTAAATTCATAATACGTATTGTGGGTTAATCTCTTGTAAATTACTAGTGTGCATTATAGAGTATAATGCCACTACTAAAAGCTAAAGAACATATTAAAGAGCATATAAAAAATACCACTGTGGCAGCCATTGAGACAAATATATTGACACCAGCAGGTCGAAGGAGGTGATTCTCACTCTCTGATCTCCTGAGATGCCATCTGCAGTACTGTGTTCAGTTCTGAGGCCCCCAAAGTAAGAACAATGTAGTGCTGTTGAAGCAAGTCCAAAGGAGGGCCACGAGGACAATCAGGACGCTTGAGCACCTCTCCTATAAAAATAGGCTGAGAGAGTTGGGCTTGCTCAGCCTGGAGAAGAGGGGGCTCCAAGGAGACCTCATAGGAGCCTTCCAGTACCTAAAGGGGCCTACAGGAAAGCAGGAGAGGAACTTTTTTTTTTTTTAAAAAAAAGTAAAATAATGCTTAAATTTTAAATTTAAATGATACATAAATGTGACTGGTTTGCAATAAGGGTGTTTTAATGTAATTACAAGTAATTGTTTTTGTAAGTACAGCACATATCCAACATGTTTTGCAGAATTTAACCAAAAGAACTTTTGCCGTTCTTTTGGTTAAATTTCTCTTTTGCAAGGTACAGGCACCTGTGATCTCAGCCTGTGTAACTTGAGTACTCCAGTAGAGATAAGAAAAAGTGTGTCACCAATAACCCTCTTGGTTTTATTCCTGTTTATCCAACTCCTAACCCTGGTGCTCTTGGTCCCACTGAGATCCAATATGCCTCTGCAGAGCTCCTGCTGTTGGCTCTTCCCCATACAGATAAATGCTAGTGACATTTCCTGACCCCTCTACAGATGGAGACAACATTCACAAGAGTGGTAAATGACTGAATAACACAACAAACAAACAAACCAAAGAGTACTACTATTAATATTTAATATTGGCTGTAGTACACAAACTTCCCGTTTTCCCATAACCTGGCCACTCAGAAATGAGAGACAAAATCTGAAGCAGTAGCAGAATCCTGTTGCTCATGGGAGACTATTTGCGGCTTATGTGGAGCTTATGTCTATTAGTGCTGCAATTTGAGTTCAACTTCCTTAAAACTTGACTCCATGTTTTATTATGATGCTACAGCAGCAAGAACAGGGAAGAAAGCATGCTCTGAATTCCCACATTACAGAAATGAGAATTTTCTCAATAAATAATATATCAAAACCTGGAGGACCAGATGAAAGAGAAAACTTGAAACTATGCTCTTGCGGAGTTTAAAATAGCATGAGCTCATACTTGATACACAATTAGTATAATTTTTTTTATGATGCTGTGATGGGAGGCTGTAGAGGGTGCAGCCATTCACTGGAGCATGGGTCCTCACTTGCCAAGTAGTACAACATGAAAATACTTCCTACTTTTTTAAGGCAGAGTAAATTCTAATAGGTGGCTTATTCTGTCTCATACCAAAATCATTTCAAGGCAGAAGTCACAGTAGTGTGCTGTAATGGTTTGATTCAAACTAGATTTAAGCTGTTGCTGCAAGGACAGAAAATGTCTGGGTGGATGCAAATAAGGTTCCATTTGCTGTCATCATTATGACTGTGTCAGAGCTTCCTGATATACTATGGATGAGCTACTTTCCCCCTTAAATGAGCTAAACTGTTGAAAGAAACTTCAAAGTTTGAAAAGCTAGCTGAGAATAGAGTTCAGTCCTGTATTGTCTTGGAGAGGCCATGACCCAGCACTGTAAAAACATGTATTTGTTCAGTCCCTTTGTGGAGTTCACAACACTACTAATAATCATTCCATACCATTAAGACTATTGTGAGGTTTCTTGCTACGTCCAAGTCTCTTGGAAAGCAGAAGTCCAATGGTGAAACACAGCCTTTCTGCCAATTTAGTATTTGAAATAAACATCAAAAGTGTACACAGCCCTTACGCAATTTATAAATTGTTCCAAAATTGCCAGTGCATTCTAATTTACTTAATCTTGAGTAAGGTCTTGTTTTTCACAGTATAAAATTGAAAGACATCATAAAATGAAAACCATTAAATAATAACCTTAACCTGTGTATATTTGCCTGTGATTCAGGAGCCTTCTCCTTTTTTTGTACTGATTATTAATTAGGAAAAAAAAATAATAATCTTGTTCTGATTTTTGCTTCCTGGAGGCAAGAGGAGAAAACCAGCTTCTGTCAGCTGACAGCCTCATGTGAGCAGTCATAAAGGTGACCCGGTTAGGTGGTCATGACACAGCCTGACTCTCATCTCTTCTACAGTGAAATGCCAGAAAGTATTTCTGAAGCTTCTTTTTGGCGCAGTTGCTCATATAGCCTGAATGCTAGAGAAAAATAAACAAGAATGCTGAAGGAATTGTCCTTGTCTCAGTAAGGATGCTTTCTCTCCTCTTGGTACAGACTATGAGCCTGTCAGTGCAAATCTAGTTTAGCTGTGTGTTAAAGCAACATCTTAATCATTTGGGTTCTCAACAGAGCTGATTAAAAGTTTTTTGTCTAAATATTTTCCAGGAAGATATTATATGCTCATCATTATCAAAATGTCTCAGTCAATAGATACTTGCAAAATATTGCTTATAAACCCCAAAACTGATGCTTCCTGAAATTTCAGTTTAGGGTTTAACTACTGCAGCTAGGAATATAACCCATTCCGACATTTTAAAAGGGACAAACAAAATACTGTGTATTCTTTGTTTTGAAACAGCTTTTTTGAATGAACTTTGTAAAGTCGTAAAGAGGGTCAAAATCATTTTGACTTTACTGATAGAAAATTATTTGATTAAACCCAGAGGATTTTGGTAGGGATAAGGATTCATTCAATTAAAAATTTCAGAATGCCCTGTTTTCCATTTTGGACCTGAAAAACTTAAGTTGTTGATTTTCAAAGTAGTTCATTTCTAATGAAATAGAAAATCCGGTTCCTTTTTGTTTAAAATTTAGTTCAGTGTTAAATGTAGCTAAGTTGCAGTTCAAACTAGAATTAATTACTGGCTTTATCAGCTAAATATAACACATTTGTATTGATAGTTTAGACAAGAAGATATCTGAATACATATGAAACCAGCTGTTTCTGCAATTTGAGGGTGAATCAGTAGGAGGACTGAACAAAGAAAGATAGTACAGTCAGTCTTCACCTGACAGAACAAATGGAAATTCGTATCTCTACCAGAATACTGTGCAACATAAATCACAAGAGAGAAAGTAAATATGAAAGACCAAATAAAAGAGAGGCAGCACACTGAGCTACATGTACAACTGAAGGAATGAAAGGGAACCAAGAGCTAAGTATCACACCAGTGTAATGGCAGAAAGCAAGTTATGCAAACAATCTGCAATAAGATTCAGAACACTGGAATATACCAGCCGGTTTGTCTTTGCTACAGAAGCAAAACCTCGGAATTGGTTCATACCATTTATAGCCATTTCTAGCATTCTGTAAAACATCTCCCATGGCCTTTTGCAGAGCATAAAAATTGCTGTATTTTGTAATTTAAAAAATCCCCCAAATCTATGTGAATTACAAGATGAGTGTCTGTGGAAACTTAAGAATACCAATGTTTTATTTTTCTCCATAGTGAATTTTATGTTCTTTCAAAGGGACAAATCTGATGATAGCAGTATGCTGTTTATCCACTGAATGCACCGTCACACTCTACCAGCATGCCTAAAATCTGGAACTGGAGGAATCAATTCTAATGCAAATGAGAGTAGTTTGGGTTCCCTGAATACTGAAGTAAGTCCTTGCGTCTGCTGAGACTGACAACATGGTTGCCATCTGTCCAGCTAGGAATGTGGCAACGATAAGCAGCACAGTAAAACCCCAACCTACTAGCTCTCTAGCTTTTCTCAGTGCACTCTGAGTCTCATTATCAGAAGGTGAAATGCTCTGCACTTCAGGCAGCACAGTCATCTTCTGAAGCCTGCGATGCTGCCTGAGTTTCATTTCATATATTAGAATGAATGTAAGGAATGTTTTTCAGGTGAGCTGAAAACGTTCTGCTGCAAATGAAAGCAGTAAGAGGCTTACCCCATAAGATAATGACATTGAGTCAGTAGTGTGTGTGAAACCCCTTCCCCAAAAGTGCATATGAGGCATAATTCCTACTTGTGAATTTTGTGACCTTATAAAAAAGTTAAAAGAAATTTACATCATTCTTCAGTGAATTGCACTTGAACGCTGCCTCTCACAACAGCATGGGTATCTGTTAGCTTTCACCACATGTGGGATCCAGGCATTCTATTATGTGAATCAGAAATGCTGTGAATCTGCCTTGCCATGTGAGGAAGGAGTGTGTCTTTTAGCAGGGCAGTGTTTGGAGGAGTGCCCATGGCTGCAAAGTTGCACAAGTCTCTTTCAGCCTGGAAGCTGATGTGGTTGACAGATCACGGATAAAACTGCTGACTTGGGCATATAAGATCCTGGTGCAGGACTTACTATGAATGGATGGTATTCATAACTCACTGCAGAAGGTGTGAGACAGGAACGAAATGGGAGAGGCTCAGTCTATGGCATTTCATAGAAAAGTCTCAAGAAAAGAGCAGTAACTGCTTGAAAAACTGTAATTGATTATTCTTTCTCCATTTTTCAAATTTTGAGTGGGTTTTTTTTTTCCCCTCCAACTTTCTTTCCCCCCCCCCCATAAGATTTGTCCACTTACCTGCTATTAACTTGCCCACAAGTTTCAAAAACAATAGGGGTGGTGAGTCCAAAGAGAAGGATGCAAGTTAACTTGTTTAACAGTTAATGAGTCATTCTCCTTGCTGCCCAGTAGAAATAATAACAGAGCTGGAACTGAGAACAATAACGAGCCTCTTAGCCAAAATATTAGTATTTGGAATTTAGTTGCTTTGGTGGTGGGGTTTTTCCTAATAGAAAAACATGCTGAGGTGCAAGAAATCTTGGAAAAGTTAATGCTCTACTATGGCCAGTGAAAATGGATTCTGTGTGTTATAGAAACCTATGGTTTCTTCCCAGAAATAGCCAATTTTCCTTGCTAAGTTTGTCCTGGGTTCAGCAGTAGCAGTCATTTTTTCTCCTTCTTAGTAGCTGGTGCAGTGTTGTGTTTTTGACTTTCAGCCT
>JAOEHY010016862.1:24342-35238 GCA_025447955.1 Psilopsiagon aurifrons | reverse complement strand
ACTCAGAAAGTCCTTGGCCAGACCAAAATGTACTAAGCAGTAACCAAAACATTGGTGTTATCAACACTGTTCACAAGGAGAAAAACGACTGCTACTGCCGAGCCCAGGACAGCAGTCAAGAAGTACACTATAAAAAGTGTACCGAGACTGTAAAAAGTCCTATAACTGGCAGGAGAATGTGCTGAGATGACATGTAGCAAGCTGACTAATTGTATATAAAGAAACATCATGAATCATAATCTTCACACATAGGTTGAACAGATAGATCTCTCCCTTTGGCTGAAAGGTACCTGTTGAAAGATTCAGTTGAGGCCAGCCGGCTTTGTACTGTGCTTACAACTTAAATAATCTGCTTATGGGAAAGCTATTGAAAGAAACTCATTTGCACATCGAAGTGCTGCAGTAATGCTCATTTATGTAATTTTGTTCTTTCATCTGGATTCAAAATACACGTTTACAGGTGTGAATTTAGCACCTACTGAAAATTAAATTCAGAGCTCTTGTAAATCATATGGAAGTTCCAGATCTCATGTAAGTAAAAACCAACCAACCAACACCCAAACCCAGAAATTCAAGTTAAATATTCAGTAGTTCTTTGTCTAATTAATATCTACTGCTGCGTGTTAAACCAGTTTGATATCTACAAAGAAGACTCATAATATTTGGTGTTATTGCACCCAAGTTTCTAGTGTTTATTAATTATTTTTTTTGCCAGAGATTGCAGAAGCAAAATATATAAAACTTAAAGTAGGAGGCACAGTGAGTCATCTGTTATTTTTAGGAAGAGTGATGGCATGTCCATATAGTTATGACGAAATTAAATTTATATTAAAGCTTTTCTATAAAAATTATATTATAAATTAATATTACTAACCCAGAAGCAATTTCTGCTTTTCTGACATTGCCATAGAGGAGTATCAACTAGATGTGGCAGATCTCATTGTATGCCTTAACCACACATTATAAAATATAGGAAAAAATCTGTATGGTGAATATGAGTCTCAACGATCCTGCCCTCTTCAAATACTCCCACCATCTACAAGAGAAAGCTTATATCAGAAAAAGCAAAAAGATGAAGTACAGAGATTCTTTGAAATACCTTCAGCCTCCTCCACAAACCCGCCATTCCTTTTGCTTCAGACTGAATGAATTACATCCCAGGAGAGAAGCTAACTCCTGTCTTCCTTCAAATTTATCTTGTTCCCCAGAAAGTTTAGCAGTGGGTTCTGTGAGAATTTGAAGGGTACTATATTATCATCTTGTCTTGTTCCAGCTCGGTCAGGTGCTGACAACATACCAATTGCCTATCCAGCTAATCCTATCCTGGGTCAGGTCCTCTACTTTGTTAAAGCTGCTGATCTGTAAAGTCACTCCTCTGTTGTGCCTTGAAGGATCCTTCTGGGTCAGCTTCTTTTATTTGGCAATGTGTTTGACAAGGCGTGTTTGTTTAAGGGGCCTTTTCCAGTAGGAACTACATGACTAAGGTTAAATCCAACCAGTGTGCTTTATGCCTTTGGAAGTAGTTATGCTACTTCGGCTATCTCAGAGATTTTATTCAGCCTAATCATATCTCTAATTTTTTGTCCTAGGAATGGCAGAAAAATACTGAATGCTTTGCTAACTATTTGACCTTCATGATCCGCATGCAGGATTATGACAGCATCCTTGCAATGTACCAGTAGTTTCCAGTACCTCTGGCATTAGGCCTCCATGGTGAGATGGCAGTGATTGTCCTGACCGTGTAAGTTACTGCAGCATAAATTCAGCTAACTCATAAAATGTGTTCCCTAACATTTGCAGTTTTCACAGCTTTTACTTTCAGAATGACAGAATCCTTCAGGGTCAGGCTGGTTTTCATGATCTTTGCTTTTCACTTGTAATACCCGCTTGTTTAGTAACTCTGACTGGACTGTTGATCCACTGCCGTGCTTTGGTTAGTGATGGGAGTTTGCCTTTTGCAGACACGAATGAGAAAAGTATGGTACAAAAAATGTCTTGATTATCAGCAGTACTCTTGAAAAATACAGTTTTGAGACTCAGCTGTAAAACAGCATTGTAAGTGTAGGGAAATTTTTTACTCCCAGTTGAGCCTCTTTAGCTTTATAGCTTTGGTGCAAATTGCAGAAGTAGACTTCCTGGAGGTTTACCCGGGTGGCAAGCTAAAATATTTAGCCACTGCTATGTTCATTATCTTTACACACTTAGGTGGATATGCTGGAAACTCATACTGTGTCACACTTCTGTTGCTGTGTTGATAATTATTGGCTGATTACATATCCACTCTCTTAAATACTCCCTTGGGTTATTTCTGTCCTCCTAATTACTAATTAATTGAACTTTAAATGGCTCATAGGTTAGTTTAGGCTTGGCAAAGTTCCCAAAAGATTGCCTGTAAAGTTTATTTGAACTAAACAAAAAAAATCATTTGCTGATAACTTCAGATAAGATGATGTTCTTGGCAGAATGCAAGCTCTTCCTGTGACAGGCAGGAACTAGAAATGGCATGAATAGATTGTTTTTATCCCCCATGTTTCACATTTCCATTTCTTACACATAGTCCACCCTGAAGCTGAAGAGAATGTTAGGAAATATAAATGCTTTCCATCTTGTCTAAGATGCAGGTTTGGCATCAGTGGAAAATTATTTTATTTATCCACATAAGTACTGTGTCCACTCAGAGCAAACACAGGGGATCAGCCCCAGCGTCAGGAAGATACTTTGCCCTCCATTTCCAATTTGTCTTTTGTGTATTGCAGAGTGCAGCTGCGAGGTGCTGGCATGTACTTATCTGATACCTAAAGAGGCAAACGAAGGACTATTACATTATAAGCCTGGGATGGAATTGCAAAGGATATATAGAATTAATGCTCTTGTGGGGCTTTGAGCAGCCTGCAAGGTCCAGCATTCATTCTCTAATCTGATATTAGCTTCTCCCATTCCTTAGCAAGCCTCAAGAGCAACTGCCAATGGATCAGCAGAGGGTAGATGTTCAAACCTTCTCAAATCATTTTAAATAGCCTCGCCTGAGTTTCATGTTGACAGCGAGCCAGGTGGAATTTTCCATTTTCTTTCTAGCTTTCCAAATAAGAACAGTCCTACTTTCCTTTGACTCTGGTTTTATATAACCAACAAAAATGACAGATAGCCTTGAATTTGGAAGATTACGTTGGCCTGTTCTCAGCTGAAATGTTCTGTTATCGTTGACGTATGTGCTTAAATGAGCGCTGAAGTGTGAATGGCCATCTGTCCGGGAAGTACAAGAGATCCTGGTTACTAAAATGAAACCACAAAAAAGCTTAGCGCTTAGCAGCAGCACTGAAACACAGGGGGAGAGAGAGCCATTTTCACACTACAGATATTTATAGTAGAGTAATTATTATAACTCAGCAACTGCCTAGACTTCCTGCCTCATATTTTTCTAAATATGTTCACTCTCAATTTTTTTTGCAAACATTGAGCTTTCAATATTTTCATCTTTTGTAGAAACAAACAAAAGCACTAGGTATTTTCCCTGTCAAAATTAGTTGTTTTCTGAGGGAATTATGTTCATTTCCTCACTAAGAGTTCTCTGCTTTGTAAGGCTTTTAGCTAGAATATGCTCTAACTTCAGATGAAGATCTGAACCTACATTCCCACATGACTGATCTACAGCAAGGCTGAAGGCTACTCTCTGGTGTATCTCTTCCCCTGCAAGCCTCAAAAACTTCCTAAGGAAAGGCGGTTGCAAAATCTATGGAGATTTTGATCTTTAGAAGGTTGCTGTATCTGATTCACCTCGATTTTTGGCTATGAGTGCCTAAGGTTAAAGCAACAACCACTAGAACTGGGTCTAGGTTTCATGCTAATTTCAATGTTAGGAAAAGCTCCTTCCAGAAGGGTTTGGGTTTTTTTAAAATTATACCTTCTGATGTGCAAACTGTTGTTTTATCAAACAGTAATTTTTTGGGACAATCTCCTGTAACATCTAATCTTAAAAATTCATGACCATGTTGGCTGCTGATGCTGGTTTTTTTGGTGCTAAACAAGTCACCCGTCGCTATCTGCTTAAGCATGAGTTTGGATGTCTCTTTAGAAGTGCTTGCATTATTTATTTAAATCAAAGCAACTTTTTTTTTCCATTTTTGCATTTGCATTTTTCATTGTTTCTTGTAATTGTGTTTCTTTGTGTGTAGAGTCATGTAGTTACAGTCGGTTTTTAAACTAAGCTGCTGATTCCCTGAGACTGCACACACAGTTTTTCTGTTAAATTCAAGGCACAAAAGATAAACCTGTGAAGCAGCAGATACAGATATGTCATGTTTGTAGCTAAGCCCCTGCAACATTTTCGCTTCTGTTAGAGCATGTTCCCTCTGCGCAGGGTTCTCTGGAAGGTACCATGTTTGTAAGATAATGAGACAGCAGAATGGAACTGCAGTTCATATTAGATTTCTTTTTCCTTTACAGTTTAAAAAGCACATAAGACAGAAGAATATGAAGGAAGACAATTAAAATAAGAGCATTTTTCCCCCTTCTTTTTGTTTGGTGGATGGTTCAAAGAACACAGCAGCTTTGTGTTCTTATTTATTTATTTATTTTGAGTGTAATCTGAGGAAATGAACTGTGAAACGAAATTAATGAAATAGCTGTGCTGAATCACATAAACTGGTGTCTGCACAGCTGCCACTCATGTCACAAATGCATCTCTTGCCTAATGTCCATCAGGAGAGTCATTAGCCAGCCGCTTTTTTGAAGGACCTCCTGTGCTTTAATTTCAGTATATAATAGAGAGGGGAGCTGGCTCAGTAGCCCTACAACAGGGTGAGGTTTTTTTTCTAGCAAAGATACTGTAAAAGAGAAATAGCTATTCCAGGAAGAGTGTGCTGGGATAGGGAGGGCTGCATAGGCAGGGTGCAACTGGTAGAAGAGAGCAGAATATCTGCCTGGGTAGAAAATATCCAGGGCAGTGTCAGGAGCTATTCAACCTGAAATGTAAAATGACTGCCTGTAGTTTCTTGATGTCAGATAGCACTCCTAACTCTAAAGCTTTTTGCTTCTATGTGTATCATTACATTACTTTTATTTTGTTTAATAGGCATGTATTCCATGCCAGCAAGGGTGAATGTTGGAAAGAAAAAGCTGCAGGGGCTGCTCTGAGGAGGCTGCTTCAGGTCAGCTTTACTGAAGTGGCCCAATGCCCAAAGCCTCCAGAGCCTCAGTATCCAAAATCTTCTTTTATCTGGCTGATGAATTAAGGGGTAGAAGAGGTTAAAGGATGCCTCTTCTCTGAGCATTTGCCAAAGGAGCTAAACAGTTTTAGTGCTGTATACTGCGATGCCACTGATAGCAGCTTTATCATGCTAGATCTAGTCTTGCTCAAGAGGATATTAATAAATTATCTGGTAATGAAAAATGTGAGAGGAACCACGCTCTTACATCAAGGCCTGATGATTACTTTGATAGATGCAGTGGCAAGATTTTCCTGACAAGGCAGAAATGAAAAACATGACACATGGACCTTTAAGGGTGACCTCAGAGGAAAACGCAAGTTGCTGAATGATACAAGAATAGAACAGGAAAACAGAAGCTTGAAGGGGCTCAATGTCAAGAGCCAGACAGATAGGCTAGACTGATCAACTGATCATTGAGTTTAGCGCCAAAAGCAGAGCAGAGAGAAAGAAGCCTTACACTTGGCAGGAAGATAAACGTAGCAGAGGCAGCTTTGAAGAAGTGTCAAGTGTTAAGAATTTTAAGAATAGAGAGGAGGGGAAAGGAAAAAAGCAAGCACTGGTAACCAGTGGGCTAGTCATGAGATAAACCCCCAGAGAGTGTCATCAGTAAAACTGTCTGCTTCCTTTGCAGGTGTTTTAGAAACAATGCTAATAACAAAAAAAAAATAATGCAACTGAGAACTTCCCTGCATTGGTGTAAGATTTGTGTAGGAGGATCAGGTCACTTTTAGAAACACAAATTACTGAAAATAAGGCTTGTCAGAGCATAAGTATTAGATACAGAATTGTAGAAGAGTTGGAAGATACTGAGGTGTGACACTTGATGGATCTGAGAATTTTTTTTAGTGTTTCGCTTTGCTAGAGTTCCTGCAGAAATGTGCATGAGCTGCTGTTTTTCCTTCATATATGCTAGGTGTTACTGATGCTGTGTGGCTGACACTCAAAATGGGCCAATATGAATAGGAAATAACACTAATGCTTCAAAATGTGTAACAGAACTTACCATGAAGGCAAACTGATGGAAAATAATGGCAAAATGTGGCAAGTTTCCCCGTACTAATTCTAAATGTTCATACTCTGGACCCATTTCTGTGTATGTCTGTTTACAAATGGCTATTTAATCTAAAAAGAGAGAATTTGAATGTCTACCTGTCTTAACCGCTACGTATCCAGCAGTTTTATTTGGAACTTTTATTTAAGGAAAGTTCATGAGTTTTCTCTGGTTTTAGAGAAATGCTCACCTTTCCAAATAAGTGACCCCTAAAGACCACAAATGGCAGAAAAATTGATTGAAGATGAGAGTGGGGTGTGAAGAGGCTGTTGTGATCTTTAAGTGCATGTGTGGATTACAAGACATTTAGAAATTGATTTTGAAAGGTAAAGGCTTGATGAGCATGTGTCTTATGTGCATGCATACACATGCATGTGTGAAGGGAGGCATTTGGGTTTCTTTTCATTTTGTGCTGTTGTAACTACAGGGCAGTCATTTGCCAGATGTCAGCAAGGTCTAGCATCTGATTTTGAAGTGGAACATAATAAATGATCTACCAAGGGGGTTCAGCAAACACCACATATAGCTTTAAACTGTCATTACAGAAAAAAATCTAGGAAGGTGACATTTGGTGACATACTGGGTGACATTTGAAATGACAACACTTGCTTTCAGACATAGCATTCCTCCTGCTGTGTATCAAGGGAATCTGTACTGTGACTACGACTTGTTTTATTGATGACCCTCATTTCTGGGAAGTGTAGGCAGAGACTGCACACAGTCCTGTCTGTAGCACCAAGTGAGAGCTGGTGCAGCAGGAGAGGGCAACTGCGGGGCATTTACTATACAAGGCATGATCTGAATGACTTAGTTTCGTGAAGGATTTATAACCTCGGCTCTGCTTCTAACGAGTTGAGTGAGGAATGAATGAAGAGCAGTAAAAAAAAAAACAAAAACAAAAAAACCCAAAAAAAACCAACAACAACAAAAAAAAAAAAAACCAAGAAAAACTAGTGATATAATAGAAAATACTTGCTCACCACAACCAACCAATGGCCAGCCAGTCCCTGAGCAATGGCAGCCCATGCTAATCTCTGTTCCCCATCTTTATATGCCAAGCATAACCTCATATTGTATGGTCTATCTCTTTGGTCAGTCAGTGTCAGCTGTCCCAGCTGTGCGCCTTCCCAACTCCCTGTGCACCCCCAGCCTACTTGCTGGTGAGGTGGTGTGAGGAGCACTGCGTAAGCAAATTACTAAATTGATGTGGACAGCTCTGAAGAGCCATTATAGCTATTCTTAAAATCTTAATAGTCCTTCATCTTTATGAGTGAAGAATGGGTACAAGATTTGCACCAGTATATAAAATATACTAACTAAACAATAGTTGTGACTGATAAAATAGTAGCTGATAAAACTGAGAAATGCAAAACAAACTGCTACTAACAGCAAGAGCTTTGAGATATTCCAAATGTAACAGAACAAATTTTGGGGTTTAAGAAATGGGAGAGAGTCCTTCAGAAGTTTGGCTTCAGCAGACTTATCCAGTGAGGAGGAGCTCACCTGGAATTTGTTTGCATTCACTATTGCCAAAGTGCAGCTTCTCCAGCTAATTCTTCCAGTTGTCCTTTCACCTGCATAATGCAATTCCTCTGAGCTTCTCTGATCTTCTGAGATTCTCCTAATATGTTCTTTCACTGGTGAGCTCAGTGCTTCTCGTGCTCGTACAGTTTCTCCTTCAATTCATTCCTGATTTGCAAGCATTGATAGAATCATCGAATCATAGAAGAGTTTGGGTTGGAAAGGGCCTTAAGACCATTCAGTTCCGACACCCCTGCCATGGGCAGGAACTCCTCACACTAGACCATGGTGCCCAAGGCTCTGTCCAACCTGGCCTTGAACACTGCCAGGGATGGAGCATTTATCACTTCTTTGGACAACCTCTTCCAGTGCCACTGCCCTCACAGTAAAGAACTTATTCCTTACATATAACCTGAACTTCCCCTGGTTTAGTTTGAACCCATTATCCCTTGTTCTATTACTACAGTCCAAATGGCTCTCATTTCCAAACATATTCATGTCTAATGTATCTATCTTTCGGCACATTTTATTATTCTTACACTGAGAAATCTGGCAGGACATTTCTATGATCTCTGCCTTCTTTTGTTCATTGATTTCATCCAAGTTTTTGTCCTGCGGTTCTAATTGTTCGATTTTGTTTTCTCTGTCTTTCAGTATGTCCCTGGCATCATCTACTTCTCTCTGAAGGTCTGCTACTGATGTCCTCACACAGCTTGCACTGGCCTGGAATTGCCTGTCCCATTCTTAAAAACTTCACTTTCTTTCAGTAAATTCTGATTTTCAGTATCCAGTAAGTGATCCTGTAAGTTTTCAATTCTCAAGGATAGTTTATTAACCAGAGAGGTTTCCGTGTTGGAAGGAGAAAGCGTGGCTAAGTTGGCATGACACTGCTGCACTCTGAAAGCTTCCAGCCTGCCCAACTGTGCTGACTGCACAGCCCCATGGTTTCCAACTGCCTGTTCCCACTGCCTGTCTGTGGCTTGCAAGATGTTGTGATAAAAAAAAATAAATAAAATCAGGTCTTGGTAAGAAAATTAAGAGCTTTAGGGTAAAATGCCTTCACTAGAAATTAGTTAAGAGTTAAACAGTGAGCAGAAATATATCATTTTCAAAACAGCTGACCATGCTAGGGGTCATGGGTTCAGCTCTTGGTATATTTAATGAATGAATGTTCAGAGAACTGTAATGAACTGTGAAGTCACTTCCTTTTTTAGATGACATAGCATTCTGTAGTATCTTGAAAACTAGGAAATTTTAAAGGCACCTTGACAGATGATATAATAAGAAGTACATTTTTGATAGATAAGAAATACTGCATGTTAGAACAATTCCAGCTGAACTGTAGACAAGATTCTTAGATAATGGTAACCATTTAGGAGGCAAACATGGAAATCATGGTGGATAGATCAATAAAGAAACAATCCCCATACCATTAGCAGCAGCATGGGGAATTCATACTGGATTTTAAAAAAGAAAAGAGACAGGCAAGTCCCACCTCCACATACTCCAATATGTGGAGCAGCAAAGGGGGCTGTATAGAACTCTCTACCCTATTCTCCAGTGGAGACCTGTGGCACCCTTAGGGCATCCATGGGTTGGACAAATTAATGAGATTTCCCAATCCAGCACATCAAACTTTCAAGTTTCTTTATTGTGTCTGTCAGGAGTTCTTTTACTTTGCTAATGAGTGTTCTTTCTGGGATAGAGTCCACAGTTCCCAGTAACTCAGCACACATTCACACCAAATTCTTGATGTGATACGTTGTGCCTCTCCCAGCACTCAACTGAACTCCTGTTTGACATGACTTGTAACAGGCTGTGCATGTCCTCATGCCTAATGTCTCCTCTTCATTCATAATGGCTGAAGTGTGAAAGTGACAAAGATACTTCTATTTCCCCCCACACACACACACATTTTGTGATACTATGGAAAAGAAAAGGAAAGGAGAAGGGAAAGCAGGTATTCATGAGATGGAGCCTGAGCATTACAGAAGGATTTTATTCAGCTTCAATATACGATTTTGTCTGAATGAATTTAGGTGAGCTGCATCAATACCAAGCTTTTGTCCTCCCCATCTTTTCTTCCTCTTGTTGGCAATGTATCTCACTGTTGTTTGAAACCAATTAGCAGGTACATGGCACTGCAGAACCAGCAACTTTCCAAAGAATCTTCACTATCTCTGCTGATTCTCTTTCACTACATTTATATAATCCCCTCCTTCTGGATGAGTTATTCTTCCATTTTATGCTGTTCTAGCATGAAATTGCAAAACCCCATGCTGCAAATTAGATTTCTGTAGGGATATCAGGTGTATCAAGAAAAGCAATTCCAAGTGGCCTCAAAAAACTGCCCTTTTAAAATGTCTCTTGTATGGGAGCATCCACTAATCTTGTAGGGAGAATGGGGGAAGAAAAGACAATAGGGGCAAGAAGGACTGTGGTATCTTCTGCATTGTAAAGTTTGAGCTTGTTAGTCTTCTTTTCGATGTGCAAGTCTTTACTGTTTTTAATAAGTCTGGGAAAAGCAGCAGCTCTGCCTGTAGAGCAACTCATTTCTATTAAAATATCTTTGAACAATGTCCCTTTCAAACACACTTACATCACTAAGGAGCAAAAAAGGTGGGGGAAAGGAGGGGATTCAGAAATGTTCAATGAATTTCTACAGAAGGAAAACCTCTGTTAGGAGGACATAAAGTTATGTCCCAACTTTTTTAACCCATACATGATTCATTCATCATAGCTAACTGTCACTAAAGTGGTACTCCACCAGCTGCACAAAACCCAAGGGAGACAAAAGAGAGTGACAGTCCCTGAAAAACTCTGCTGATGTCACCTCACGTGGCTTCAGACTGCCTCTTGAAGACTCCGTGTGGCAATTTTAGAAGCGCAGCCTCCCTGTCTGTGTTGTATATCGACGCAGGAGAGAAAGACAAACTCATGAAGACAACCATGTGGGAATATCACAATTTGAGTAGGATAGAATCATAGAATCATAGAATAGTTAGAGTTGGAAAGGACCTTAAGATCATATAGTTCCAACCCCCTGCCATGGGCAGGGACACCTCACACTGAACCATGCCACCCAAGGCTCTGTCCAACCTGGCCTTGAACACTGCC
>JAOEHY010016862.1:0-24242 GCA_025447955.1 Psilopsiagon aurifrons | reverse complement strand
CCTTCCCATCCCTCCAGGAGCAGAGGGAAGAAAAAGGGGGAAGTGAGTGAACAAACTGCGTGGCTGATTTATGGCTTGAACCACGACACAATGCCAGTACTAAGAGGTTCAACAAGTCCCAATTCTGGGTCCACTTTTGGCCCACAACAGCCCACAGAACACTCCAGGCTTGGTGAAAAGTGGCTGGAAAACTGCTCAGGGAAAACGGACCTGGGGGTGCTGACTGATAGAGCTGAACATGAGCCAGCTTCTGTCCAGGCAGCCAAGATGGGCACCAGCATCCTGGCTTATATGGCCTGCTAGAGTGGCCAGCCAGACCAAGGAAGTGGTCTTCCCCTTGTACTTGACACTGGTGAGACCGCACCTCAGTTCAGGACTCCTCCCTGCTGGACATTAGGGTGCTGGAGTGGGTCCAGAAAAGGGCAAGGAATCTGGTGGTGGGTCAAAAGTACAAGTCTTATGAGGGAATCTGGGTTGTTTAGCCTAGAGAAAAGGAAACTAAAGGGAGACATTCTCATTCTCTACAACTAGCTGATAGGAGGATGGAGTAAGAAGGGGGCTAGTCTCTTCTCCCAAGTAACAAATGGTAAGACAAGAGAAAATGACCTCAGTTTGCACCAGGGGAGTTTTAAACAGTAGATTAGGAAACAATTTTTCACTGAAAGGGTTGTCAAACATTGGAACAGGCTGCCAGGGAAGTGGCTAAATCATCATCCCTGGAGGCATTTGTGTCTGGATGAAAAATTCCGTGTCAAAAAAGTAATATTTTAATGCTTGAGTCTCTTTGTAATTTTTTTTGGAGCCGAATTCAGTGGCCAGCTTGTATGAGCTCAAAGACTATCCAAAAACATCACAGTTCTCTTTAGAAGGTCAACAAATCTTTTCTTCCTTATGTTAAGCTGGGTTCTATAAGAGCTTAAATAATTTTGATGTGAATAACTGCAAAGTTCTATTAGCTGAAACTTCCAGGGTTGTGTGGCATGAGAGTTTATAGTGTCATTGGACTCTGCTTTTTGTTACCTTCTGCAGCTAAATTTAGCTGAAACATTTGAAGATATTTTTTAATTTTTTTTGTATGTGTAGCAATAAAGTCATTGCTCTTATCATGGCTCTTAACAGATTCAAATGTAATTAAAATAAAACTTTTGGCAACCACATTGTTCTAATGTAGAAAAAAGATCATGTATTCAAAAGGCAAGGCAGTTCATATGGTGATGAGGTTGCAGCCTCAGCTTCCCAAAAATGCACAGAGCTGTGTAGCTGTGTTGAGTAACTGGTGCATGCGCAAAGTTCTGGGGAAATTGTAGCAGTGTAGGATGAAGAACTCCTTCAAATACAGTGTTTTCTGGGATACCATGGAGAGGAAAGTGTAGTGCAGCTCAGCAGCAAGCACTTCCTCCTGCAGAAGTCTGAAGAGTGTCACTGGAAAATGAAGCTGTCTGAGGAATTTTTATCTTGCAAAAGAGATAGCCTCTTATGAATGTCAGTTTTCATTGCAGTTTGCGCAGGAGTGGAGACATACATGTTTATTTTATTCAGACCTTCTCAATCTACATTAGCTGTCTAACCCATTTTCTTTATTGTGACATGCTAAGCAGATTTTGAATTTTCCATAAAAGATAGGTAAATTCCAGTAGGTAACGTGATCTCTGTCTATAACCTTAGGTACTACAGTCTTCCAGCACAACGTATGGTGCTGTCTGGATGAGAAGCTTCTTGGGAATGCAAGAAGCAGCTACCATTTTGCAAAAACTTCAACTCCTTGTTTAGAAGTCAAATGATGATTAAGTATCCTTCCTCCACATCACCAAAATTCAGAGGTATGCATGAGGAGATGTTGGGAGATGCTAAAACTATTTAAATTAAACAAGATTGAAAAGTGTAACAAAATATAACACATAAACAGAAGTTGTTTAAAATGAAATACACAGAGACATTCTAGCCCTTCTTGCATTTTGGGTGGAATTTTTTTTCATTCACAAATTCCTTTTCTCATGGTTTAGACAAAAACTTTAAAAAAAGATGCAATCAGGAAAGCAACCAACCACCTTTTTATTTTTAGTAGGAAGGCAGTAGGGCATTAACACCTCCTTTCCTGTCTTGGAGTTAGTAACAGAAATTAGCAGGGCCACCTGTAACACTGAATATGCATTCAAAGGACTCCATGTGATTTATGACAAGCATTATGGTATTCAACAGCATTTTTTGCTAAGCTAGCTAGATGTAGTCATCTTTAAGGGAATTTAAAATCCCAGGGATGTAATTTAAAGACTGGAGAATGGCCTTGTCCTATGACCTGGGCGAGCCTGGGCTGTTATCTGGCTTATTAGAAACTGTCCACCGCATTGCCCTTCTTACCATACCTTAAATCATTTTTTTTTCCATTTCACATGCGATTCCAGGAGCTCCAAAATTGGTTTTGTTATGTGCTCCAGCAACATTATGTGCAATTTGCATGCTATGTTTTAAGTAGTTTTTGTGTGAATGTGAGCCTGCCTTCACTGCTTTGGCTGGCTGATCCTGAGCTAATCTCATCTCTGAACTTTTTAAGGTATTGTCTAAAAATTTCATTCTTTAGACAATCCATGACAAGTGTTACACAACTTTAAGGGAGAAATTTTGCTATAAAACACTGTCATGTTTGTTTCAATGGCATAGTAAGCATCAAGCTATCATTTCACATAGCACCATATGTCTGAATGAGAGAAACATAAGTTGATATATTTCAAGTTTTCATTGGGTAATTATTGGTTTACATCTTCCTTTTATTAAAAATCAGGATTGCAATTTTCAAGATGCTATCTGACTGCACTTTACAGGAATCACAGTCTGTTCTTTGATTTTAGCTTATAAGAATTATTTTGTTGTGTTCCTTTTCTAGAGATAAGGCAGGTGTTGGGGCTGGTTGTCGTTTTTATTTTACTTAATGTGTTTATAATCATATCCGTTTTTCTCTTTGACATCTTTGGCCTTAGAAGAAATCTCAGCATTCATGGGCTTAATGATGGAAGTTGAAAGAACACAGATGAGGAAGGAAATGTTTTTGTTGAAGGAAATGATTTTGGTTTTGTTTCAGCATGGATTTTTTTATTTCTATGATCTCTTGTCGACTCAAATATAAGTTTTTTGTTTCATTCTTTTTACACCAGACTGAGAAAACTCAGTCCTTTTCTCTGAATATTATGAAGTTATCAACAGAAATTTTTAAGAAAAACAAAGTTCTATTTTGCTCAATTAAATACCACACTGAACTTTGTTTAAAAGTTTAAATAAACCCTTTTAAAACAATATTTTATTATTATATTAAGAAAGTAGAAATGGTAATGTATTACTTTCTTCATCTTTCCTATTTTGCAGGTCACTTTTATCAATGTTACCACACCAGACACAAGATTTTAGGTAAGGATTCTGAACTTCTGCAGAATATTTTTTTTAAAAAATAGTACCATCTGACTAATGACTTCATAGGTAATCAGTATTTTTTAATTTCATTGCCTTTTTTATCTTTGACTATTTCGTTTTCCAATAAATTATTCTCAAAGCCTTTATGGAATAAAAGATGTAATGGAAACATCAGGTAAGGCCGTTCTTACACACAAGTCTGTCTTTGAGGAACTCAGCTCCCTCTACATCTATAATTTTTATTTCCATAGCACATATTGGTTTTTCCCTGTTGTCTTTCCCTGGCCAGCTTCCAAATTCTTGTTCTAATAGTCTTTCATAAATTGACTTAGAAATTTCAGGCGGCACTTTAGCAAAGGCTTTGTTGAAGATCAGCTCTAATTGACTGACTTGCAAGAAAACAGGTATTTTTCTGTAAGCTATCTCTCTATGGAAAATCCTGAGTGATGCCATGTCTATATGGTATTTCTGAGGAAAAAAAAAAAAAAAACAGCAACAAAAGAACCCAAAACCAAAGTCAAAGCATAAAACCAAAATCCCACAAACCAAAAAAAAAAAAAAAAAAAAAAAAAAAAAAAAACCAAAAAAAACCCAAAAAAAAAAAAAAAAAAAAAAAAAAAAAACCACAAAAAAAACAACAACAAAACCCAAAACCAACAAAAAAAAACCCCACAACCCTGGAGGAGTGTATCTACTACTCCATAGACTTCCTAGGAGTACAAAATTTCAGGAGCAATAAAAAGAGCAGTTCAGTGCTTGGGCTTCACTAACCCCCTACTGCTCTCAAGAGTCATCAGTAAGTGCTCACCTTCTAACATATGTAAATGAGCTGAACGCCTGCTTCTGAAAGCTCTCAGAGCTATGGGAAAACTTGGCTAATTAGCAACTACCTGAGTTCTTGTTGACTGCTTTCTTCTCTTGTTGCATACCAGAGAGCCAGTGTCCTTTGATTGCTCCTTGCTTTTGCTCATAAGCGTTAAAAGGACTCCTTGCAGTACTATGATCACTGGAATGAGGCCATCAACGGGTATATTTGGACTGGAATATACTGAAAATCCTTGTGAACACGAAAAGCTTGTAGAGTTTGGGGTTTATTTTGAATTGTTAGAACTGCAAGGAAAACTGGAGCTGGTTTCAGATACCATTTAAACCTCTTTACTAATTTCATATAAGGAAGTTTACTTTCTTCAGCTTTCTATGTAAGCCTAAAGAAAACTAACGTAGAACTTTCAGAAAATCATCAACAAATGGGATGTATTATTCTCATTATATATTGTATCATTATTCAAGCCAGCATATGAAACAATTTTATGAATTGAAATTAGACTTCTGGGAAGATATTCTGTGTCATTTGTTATCAATATTATTTTAGATGCCATTAACTGGCAATAAAATTTGGATGCAAGTAATTGTAATTGTTGTATGTTATATTAGCACATAATGCTCTAATCATAAATATGGATTTTTTTTTTTTTCCTGGTGCTTAAATGAAACTACTCTTCTTCAACAATTTTGTTATATTAAAAAGAAACAAGTGTGTGATTTGCATTCTCTAAGGTATGGGAAGGGACACAAAGCTGTGGTGAGATGTAGTACTGTACCCTGTGAACAACAAATTACATGCCTAAACTTTGTTTTGAAAACTCCTATTAATAGAAAACATCCTGTAGGATTTTAATTTGTATAGGTGAAATAACTGTGTTGGTTTTCTTTCTTTCTTTCTTCTTTTAACCTGCTGTAGAGCCTGTTTAATGACTGAACTAAATCCTGAACTCCTGCTCACTAATGTGAATGAGTTAAATACATATATCTGTGCAGCACAACAGCAGTAGGGCTTACAAGTGGCACAAAAGCTTTGCATTGTTTCTCTCCACAGGGAATAAATTTTAACTTCATGATTGCATCTTTCCAAGAACTGGTCTCTATGAGGAATACAAGAATCACTTTAACAGATTAGCCAGGAGTATATCTAATTTAGTGTCCCATTTCTTGAGGCTTATATATGAAACAATAATTCTGGTTTATGAAGCAGGTGAAAACAAAGAGTAGATATTGGTTGTGGGGGAAGGGATGAACAGTGTAACTACTGACTCCAGGAAATTTGGATGGAAAGCAGCAAATCCGCATTCTTAACACTGCTGTTTGGTTAATAATGGCTAGTCTGGATGGGGTCCCTCTCCCCTTCCCTCTTCTACCTCCCTGATTCTGTATCAGGAAGCCTTCTATCAGGAGAAAATGCAAACAAGCCTCGCCTGAAGTTTTCAACAAATTTCTTTTACACAAGCCAACTTCTGGTAGTCACAATTAAGTATTCTAATAGCTCATTTTGCTACAGATGACTTTTTGTAATGTCTTTCAAAGTTTTCTCTGGTATGTCTGCCTTCCCCATGGAAACCACACATGGCCTTGCTGGTGTTCACATGGAGAGGACTTTCTTAGGCCTACTGTAGCTCTTAGCCTTCATAATATCTTGTGTCAAAGAATTATGTATGTTCTTACAGTCTGGAGATTACTACTGAATGCAAACGGTGATATTCATGAGGTGGCTGAAAACTGTTTTCTTTAGGCCAGAAGTAACTGCGGGACTTTTACATCTGAGTTGGTTTTATTCCTTGTGAAAGGAAAGTCCTTCTATTTTCTTCACAAATCTTGCCTTCTATTTGTTGTAGCTATAATAAAATACAGAGTCATGGTACTTGCATCTCACTGAAGATCCATCATGGCTGGTCTGAGAAAGTGAATAATGAAGTTAATTTCCTAGAGAAGCTGGGCTTATTATCACACATGACCACTGTGTTTGCTGGACTTGTTTTCTAGTTGTTCTGCTATTTCAGCTGATGAGGCAGGAGTAAGACCTGATTTCTAATTGAGTCAACATCAACAGCATTCTGTCAGGTGTCCTCAATTACAGACACATTAACCAAGCCACCATTTTATCTGTGTCTAATACTATTTGTTCCGGGTTTTTTTATCATGATGAGGAGGATGTTGTAGAAAGTAGGCTTGTTAAATCGGCAGATGTTGCAAACCAGGAGAAATCTGAATGCTAGATGGAAGGAGATTGAGTCTGATGTTTAGATATGTGGTTTTGTTTTATATATATATATAGGGCACTATTAAAGATACGTGGCTCTATTGAGCAGGGACAAGAGGGAAGTACTAGGCTTACACAGGACTAATCAAGTACCTAAACACAGGATAGAAAACAGCTGACCAGGTGGAAATTCAGTGAGAAAAGATCTTAGGGTTGGTGCTCTGGAGGTGTTTCTCTTGGCAGCAGCAGCAGCAGGAGGAGGAAGCTCAACCCTCAAGCTGACCCACTATTAACTTGCAGCCATTGATTTGCTTCAAAACTACCCAGCTGTTTTTCTCAATTCATTTTCAGCTGGATCAGCAGTTCAGCTGATAGATGTGAATGACTGGAACCATCACAAGGGATGTAACAGGGATGTGTAGCCAGAGTTGCTGGGATCATACCTTCTGACAAGAAGGTCATCCTGGGTAAGCTTAAAATAATGGTGAAACAGCACATGTGCTCTCCATACTTATGGCAGATGGGATAAGAAATTCTAGTAGCAGCGAAGAAAATTTACCTCAGGTGTTAGGAAAAGCTTTTCCTAGATCGTGAAGTGTTGGAGCAGTGTGGCCAGGGAGGCTGCAGCGACCCTGTCTGTGGCTGTTTAACAACCTCAGATAGACACACATCTGTTGGGAAACCCCATGTGTGATTTTTTTCTGCCTGCAAGCAGGAAAACAGATTTAACTGATCTCTGGTGGTTACCTCCTGCCCTCTGATTCATTTCCCTAATTATTTGTTGTGCAAAATTAATAAAATGAAAAGAGTTTCTCAAGGACAGACTTTTGCAAAAATCACCCTTTTATTGTTAATCGCTTCAGTGTAGGCAACTGGATTAGCCTACACTGTTTGATCAGTGTGGGAGAAAGAGAGGAAGAAAGAACATTAATCATATAAAATTTCTCTCTCAGCATTTTGACAATAAGGTGGCATTTACGAAGAGCTTGGATCATACAATATGTATCTGTCTGTCATTAAAAGAACCACTTTCCAAGCAGTTTTATTAATCATAGAGCTTACTACAAAAAAGTGTCAGTGTGACCCCACCTATGACATTAATCCAGCAAAGATATTCTTGGTGGTTATCTTTATCTTGATATCTCCTACTAGAAGACGACAGTTTTGAATGAACATCCCTGTCTGTTTCAGTAAAAATGATAGGACTGCTTTTTAAGTTTTTTTTATGACCATGGTGCTGTTTTGTGTAGGATTATGGTTAACTGTTCATTTTAATGTTTGGAATGACTGGTGAACACTGGTGGACAAAAGCATGGAGAAATTTGGAGTTGCTGCCCTCCTGAACATCTTAAACAACCCAAATCTCTATTCTCATTTAATTATCATAGCTGTTTATCATAAATGTTAGTAATTGAAAATGTTTGTCTTCAGTCAAGAGACCTGATCAATCTTTGAAGCTGTGTGGTTTCATTTTGAGACTGTAAAAGAATTTTCCTCAGTCCTCTTTGCTCTGCAGCTTCATTTCTTTTTGTAAAGCTCAGAAGTGACACTAAAATTGCCTATCCTTCTTGTGCTTTCATTTGAATAAAGAACTGAGGGAGCTATAGGGTAGTAGTAAAGGCTCTCAATGTGTATATGCCACTGTATTTCACTTCTTTATATTAGCACAGATGTACATTCCTCAGCTTTTGAAATTAGAAGTTCAGCCCAATAGATCTTACTGATAGGTCCACAGCACCAAGATCTTAAGTGCTTACTAAGAGAAGTCTTGCTCTTTGCAGGGATAATTTGTTTGGATAACTGTTTGTATTCCATGGAGACTGATGCCTGGCTGGAATACAGAGGTAAAATGATGCTGAAAAAAACCCTGAAGGGCTGTTTATTCCTTTTTCAGACAGAAATGATAATTACTGTTCCTAGTCTGTAGCTAATCAATCTCCTTTCAATTCATCTGATAAACCATGGTTTTGCCTTTCTTTTTTCCTTTTCACTAATGAATGAACAAATCTATATTCTCTAGGTCGTAGTAGTATTAATTCATGCCATCTTGTTGCAGCTCCTAAAACAAGTTAAACTGATGGTATTCAATATGCTCAGACTTTGTGAGCACTTTCTGATAGAGTTTGGGAGGTGAACAAGCTCAAACAATAAGGAGGAGATTATTGGTATGAAAATCCAGAAAGGCTGCAGTGTCCTGCATAATAGTTTCAGTGCCTTTTTGAAAGGCATTAGCATGTAGCTAATGGCAAATAGATCCCTCAGCCTATGAATTTTAAAATGCAGGATGCCACATAAAACAGCATAAATCCAGGAAGATGGCAATTTATCTGCACTTTGTTGTCTTAAATCATGCAAAGACAGAAGTATTACATCTATATGGAGGAAAGTTTACTTTAGTGTTTTCTTCTTGGTCTGAAATCTTAGACCTAGAAGCAAATTCCTTTATTTTCAATGTAATTTCATTATGTGCACTAAATGAAGAAATAAATAAGGTGAGGAAATATATCTGTATGCTTATTGCAGTTTTAGAAATTTATAGATTCCACTAAAACCAAATGTGTAGTTTGATGATATGCCAATTCAAGTTAAACTTAGACATTTGCAGCTTTACTGAATTGGATCCAATAGGTGCCTTTCTTGAGAATATAGGTAAAAAGTGAGTGTAAAGATTTCTCAAGTCCAGGACAGTTAAAGGTTGCAAAGATTTGAGAAATGGGTAACACATTGTCCAACAGTTGAGGTATCATGGTAGAGAACTGGTCTTTCTCTTATTTTCTGTTGAAGAAATTTCACCTCTTATGCAAACCAAAATGTTAGGTCAGATGAAGAATAGCTCTGTAATTTAATGTTCACAACGTTTACCTAGAATAAAAGATACTATTTAAATAACTGCTGTACCTGCACCTTGCATGTTGCAGGCATGAATTTACAGGTCCTGCCAAATAATTTGAAAGGAACTACTTTTTTTCCAGAGATGGGGAAAACCCTAAATAGCTACCAAAGTGTACATAATATTAAGTAGGAGTTTTCTTTCCTGCCAAACCCTATTAGATATGAAAGCAAAGATAATTGATAATTAATCAGGTTATTCTAAAACTCTCTATGTAACAATAGGCAAATGCTATACTGAAACAAGAAATGAACGTCTGTGCTTATGGGAGCGGGTTCTTGCCCTAGGAAACTCAGTGATGCATGTGTTGCTGTTCTGCCCCTAATAAAAATAGCATACAGCATCTCCAATGGCTTTTTTACTGTCCAAGAAAAAAATCTCTTTTTATGTGCCTGAAGGAGAGACAGACATGTGAGCTCATGTCACTGTGGTGGGAAGCGGGCATCCCCATTAAAGTGTATCAGAGGAAGAACCGCAAGTGAAGCAGCACAGAAGGGATGGGACCGTTGTAGCCATAGTGCAGTACGAGAGAGTGAGGAGGATTTGTTTGTTTAGGCACTGTCTACAAGTTTACCTCTGCCACTTCAGTTTAAAGAAAATAAACTGTGCTTCTGCACACAAATACATAATTACACTGTACTCTAATATCTCTCGACTTCAAAATGACAGCTAAAGCAGATTAAAGCTGTTTACAGCCTATGGGAAGTAGTATGGTGGCTGCTGGCAATATTTCTTTCTCGCTCAGTAACCAAAGTCCAGTCATAAATCTATATTCTTCTTCAAGGAGGAAGGCTGTGATTAAAGGATTCCTCCTACAGCTGTGGCTTGGTGATAAGAGCTTTATTTTCAGACCCTCCTAGGCGACAAAAAGAAAAAAAAATCATTTTTCATTAAGTTAGCTACCCTAATTTGGAGGGGTGGGGGTGGGGAGGGGAGCAGCAGACAGGTAGTTTGGTCAATGACTTCCTGTACATTTGGTAGAGAGCATTGTATACAGTATTTCTGAGCAGCACCTGGGATTTGAGAGATAGACTATAGCCTTTGTACCATCTCATCTCTGTCTCTGTACAGAGAGAGTTTTCTCTGCAAGATGGATATTGTGAATTTAAAGAAGTTTCTTTTCAGAATACTTGCTAGCTGAGCCAGTGCTTTGCCAGAAATGGAGCTTCCCCACCCAGAAAACTGCAGGCAGGAACCCCTGAACTGTCCTTCCAAACCAAACATCCACACAGAAAGAAAAGATAGATACCCTAAAACTCTGTTCTGCAGATGTACTTTTGTCTTTAGCTGAGGCCTTCACAGAATAGCTGTAGATACTAAAGGAAGGATTCCTGGGAGACCAAAAGGACTTTTGAACTAATATTTTAAATGCTCAGAGCCCTACAGTACTGCCAGGCATTATTCTATCAGGCAGAACATAAAATGAAGGGTTTTGTGACACCTTTACTGTTGGAAAAGTAACAGAACTGAACTAAAAGCAACATCCCCTATCCAGTAACCCAGAACACAGCAATTCTGATGCATATTTTGCCAGGTTTGAATTTTTCTGATGAGAGAGCACAGCTTGATTATAGTAGGAAGCTAATTAAACTGTACCCAGAAATCATTGTGTGAATAATATGATGCCTGGTACAAGAAAGAAACAGGAGTAAACTCTAATCCTTCAGCAACTCAAGACATGAGTTATCTCACTGTTCCATATGCCCCCAGTTCTGCTTTTTAATTCAGCAATGGCAAAGAGTGCAGTGAGAGATCCAGTGACATGTTTTTGTATTTTCTTAATTTTTAAATTAGAGTATGTTTATATTGGATTCTTTTCTGGTACTAAGTCTGCAATGTTCAACATTTAATTTACATAACAGTCCCATGCAAAATGGGATGAGGGTTAATCAAAGGGTTTTGTCACTCTTTTTAATGATCTTCATGATGTTGGAATAAGATGTAAATTTTCATTTCACCTTGTTAGCTAGCATTTTTCACCAAAAGTTTGGATTTGCAAATCATCTGGCATTTTTAATAGGAACAGATGCTAGTGATTTTGAAGAACCTAAATGCCTCAAGTATGGTAGACATTATTAATTTGATTGATATACAATTTAATGTAATTTAGCAATTACTAATGCCATTTAGCATCAGTGTTGATATTCAGAAAGGTCGCCTGTAAGCATGAAAGCTATGCAAGAAAAGAGAAGGTTGTTTTTCCCCCCTAGATCTGCTTCTGAATAGGTACTCCTTTTCAGCTCACTGCTGTAAACATTCTTTCATCCTTCCTGTCAAATTTTAGTCACAGCTATCACCTGTAAGGTTATTTTCTAGAGGCATATAGTTATGTCACCTTCTGAGAGGCAAGCAGTAAGCTTACTCTTAGCCTGAAGACATTTACCAACAGTGTTTTATATGTTACATTTATCAACTCTTCCAATCATAGTGAAGCCAACTGAAAAACATACCTGCTAATGGAAAAGGACTATTAAAGTACTCCTGTGCGTTCACCTTGCACTAAGCCAGCTGCATATAGCTGTACCATAAATCACAGTTAAATGATTACATTCCACCAGAATAACTGCTGAAAGAGTAAACTTTCAACCAACAGGGAGGTTATGCTAACAGAATGAAAACTCCATTCATTTGCAGAATAACATTATACAGATATATACCCTGGGTCCATGTTAAACAATGAGCAAAGGTCTTTTTGATGTGCTGAGCTTGCCTGGCTTTTTTCTTCTGGGGTGGGTACAAGGTCACTGGTTTCCAGTGTTCAGGTTTCTTGCTGCCAGAGGCTGTGGCTAACTGGAGCAAGGATGGAGCTGAGGGAGCCAGGCTTCAAAACTAAGCATAAACCTGGATGGGAATGGGTGGCGGTGGTGGCTGAGGTTAGTGCTTATGTTTTAACCAGGCTGCCAGACATGGTGGCTGAGGAGCTGCTGCACAGATGCACTGCTGTGTAGCAGAGGGCTGGCAATGCTGGTATTAACTTTTCAAACCACCTTGCTAAACCTGACAGAGCTTGTCCAGCAGGAAACAGTGCAGTGAGCAGGTGCCCTCCACTGAGATTTAGGCTTTAATTTCCATCTCTGTCCAAGAGCTGGCTTCTGTGAGACATTGGGATTGCAAAGGTATGTGTCACAGTGGGAAAGGAAATATATGCTTTTCTTTCCCATGTTCCTCAGGAGGTAGACAGATGTCTTGCCCTTTCTGTCCAGTTGGAAGCAGCTAGAAAGGCTCAAGTCTCCCTTTACATTGGAGCAATGTGGGGCAGACAGTCTGCCTAGTACCTTGGTGTGTAGCAGCTGCAAAGAACAGGAGGGTAGCAATGCGTTAGCCCTTGCTTTACCCTTACAACCTCTGGGTAAAGTAATGTAGCTCATACTGCGCAATGTAGGTGGGGATGAGAAAGAAATAGGGGCATAATGGGGAATGAAGCATTCCAGTGCTCTTGCAGTAGGCCCTTGGGGATGTGCAGTGGCAACAGGGAATGTGAAATGCAAAGGAACAGGGGGTGCTGCTGGAGCCTTGGTGAAATGTCAGCACTGGTGAATAAAGCTGGAGCAGTGCAGGGAAGGGGAAGTTACAGCACACACATTTTCTACCTGAGAAGGGCTTGCACGAGCTTCAAGTTGGAGGTAAAGCAGAGGACAGCTCATAACATCAGAAAATCTGCAACCATTAACTGATGAAATAGTTTGCTAAATGAAACCACTGTTTTTTCTTCACTAAGGCATTTCTTCTGGAATAAATATTTAATGTTTGCAAATCATAAATAAGTGCTTAACAGCTGTCTGCTTGATGGAATTGATCTGAATGCATGCTGGGCTTGATCCAGGCATTGGCAGGTATTTTCTGTTATGTTATTTTTCCGCCAAATTCAAGAGGAGAGTTGCCTGCTCCCAAGAAGCTCTTTTATTTTTTTTCTTGTGAAATACAACAAACTGATGGCTCCCTTGGCCCCAGGTAGGACTAAGGTGCTGATACATCAGGATTTGCGGAAGCACGGAATCCGAGACAGGCTGCTGCAGGAAGTCAGTGGTCTCTATTTCCCTCCTCGCAGAAGTATCTGAGAAAGCAGAATCTGTATATCCTGAGCACAGGGGAAAGGAATAATTCAATGGATTTCAGTGTGAAATGAGAAAGTTTTTTTAGAGGTATTTGAAGCTTTTGGGTTCAAGGAAACCAGTTGCTAGTAACAAGCCTTAAGGAAAAAAAGCAGTCTGTGTGTCCCAGGGCACTGAATATCCAGAGCAAGTCCTGCTGCACCTCAGCTTTAATTTTGCTATTGCTTAGCAACCCCTTTAGCTTTCCTTTGCAAGCAATACAATTGAATTTGCTGCCATTTTTTTGGTGTGCTGTTGTCACACCCACAGAATGACTGGAGCACTGACCTAGCAATGTCAAGGGAAATAATGGTGTTGCTTAATAGGTGTTGAAGCCCAAACCCAAATGTAGGATGGATAGATGAATTTTTGATTCTGAAGTATGGACAGGTACTTCTTTGCATTATGCTTCAATAAAGCATTTAAAGATAGTCATGAATAATAAGTAAGTAATTTTATGCTGAATGACTGCAGAGCATAGAAATGCTCCCTCTCTCTTTCTCTTTTAAGTGTAAAAATGTCTCCCATTAAAGGCCATATATTCCTTTCATTCCTGAGATGCAGCTTCCGTTGATGCCAGTTTATGGTCCTGAAACTTTGGCTGAAGATTAAGTAGGAAGGCATGAGAGAGACATTTATGGAGTTTTGTCTTCTAACAATTTGAATGAAATCCTTCCCCAAGAAACTATGTTTTACATGTGTTTTAAATTCCTTCTTTTCCAGTAATGTCTCTTTTTCTAAGATACTTGCATTTTGAAAATGTTGTGACATATTAAGTTAATTGAATATACAGCCTCAGAAACTGGGAGCACCTTTTCAATTGGACTGAATGCACCTGAGCAGATTGGAGGCTCACTGCACAATTGCCAAGAAAAAGAGGAAAGGAAAAAAATTTTCTCATTAAAAGTAAGATTAGTAACACAAGAAAGCATCAGTATCACTGTCTTCTATCCATTAAACAAACTATTGTCATTGCATTTCCAAGAATTTGTGAAAGAGAAATCTCAATCTGACAGGCTGTTCCAGTTTCCAGTGAAGTTCTTGGTTTCCCCTAATTATAGACTTCCTTGGTAGTTATTTTTTGAAGCATAACTAAGATATTAAGATAGTCACATAAAAACACAAACCTTCATTAAATATTATACACCCGTGTTCCTCTTTATAAATATTTCTCCCTGTTTTGTTCTGTAACACTGTGGCAGTCTTTTTTTCTCTTTCGCTGACCACCAATTGCAGTTTGTGTCCCCATGTGACATTACTCTTTTCATGAAGGACATACAAGAGCAGAATATATAGCTCAGCTACAGAGAATCACAGATTGGTTTACACTGGAAATGGCCTTAAGGCTCATCCAGTTCCAACCCACTGCCATGGACAGGGACACCTTCCACTAGACCAGGTTGCTCCAAGCCCTGTCCAACCTGACCGTGAACACTGCCAGGATTGGGGCAGCCACAGCTTCTCTGGGCAGCCTGTGCCAGCACCTCACCACCGTCAGAGGGAAGAACTTCTTCCTAATGTCTAATCTGAGTCTGTCAGGTCCCTACATTTCTAAAATTCTTCAGTCTCCTTGTGGTGGACAGAGAAGTCAACCACAAAAAAAAAACACTTTTAAGGATTGAATTATGTTGCAGATGCTTCTCTCGCAATGTCTCATGTGAAAAGCTGAAGTTGGACTAAGGAGTCACTGCTGATTAGGAGTGTGGTCCCACCTCTGTCACCCTGTCCTACACTTCTGCTGCTGTCCTTGTGCTGGCTCTGACCCTTATGCTGGTCTCTCTGATCTCAAGGGTAAACTAGCATCAAATGTATCCAGCCTCAGTAGCAATACAAAAGGTGTGTGTTGTTTTTTTTACTGATTTGGCAGGAGGAAACTGCTCACTGATGGTTCAGAGAAACATCAGTGCTGGCGAAGCACAGTATACCCTGCAGAGCTTTTGGAGGGCAATGGGAAGAGAAGCATGGACCGCAGGAAGCCAGAGGCAACTGTGACATGTCTCTCTCTAAGGTTGGTGGGCACAATTCTGAACTGTGTGCTTCTTCAAAGAATGTGAAAGACAAATGATATCTCAGCAAGATAGTTATATTTTAAACAGTGTTATCTAAATGGAAAATAACCCCAGTCGGCAGTAGCTTGGTAAGAAGGACTTCAGTTTTTGGTATGAGTCTCTGGCAACGGATGAGCCATTCAGAACCATATTGACAGCCTTCGTATAGATATGGTGGCTTGTGAGATTCCATTTTGTCACTTGCTGTGTGCATGTTGCTTTTTTTCTTTTAAATACGTGACATTTTCTTTTAAATATGTGACATTCGTAACTATTCTATGATTCTATGACAAAGTAAAATTATGAAGTGCTAAGTTTCCAGAGGTTTTATTGTGCAAATTCATCTTTGTACAGAATGTTCTTCCTAAATAATGAGAAGGCAAAAAATGAAAAAGAATCTGTGTAGGTCCCTTCCCCCAGCTCTATCACTTACTTAAGTCAAAACAGCCCAAACCCCTCTAATACTGCATGAAATTCATGGAGATTCTGCTGCATGAAATGTAATTATTATACAAGATGCAGCCCCTATTTTCCCATTTAAACACAGAAATACTTGATTTCTTTACACTGATATTCCTTGGTGTAAAGAAAAGTATCAAACTTACCTTTTTAAATTGATTTATGCACTGCCTGAACACTATTTCTTTTCGCCTCATTTTTGTGGTGGTGCAGCATCATGACCAGCAGTTTTTTAGTACCTGGATTGGAGGACTTTCATGAAGGAAGCTTAAGAAATAAGAGGAAAAAAAGGAAACTAACTATGAGAGAATAAATCTGAGTTTGTCTCATCATAGGTTTTGTTACAAAAAGGCCACGTTCTTCTGCACCATCAGTGTCTAAAATCTGAAAACATGCGATGATGAACTTCAGTCAAAAAGCTGCTGTTGCACTATTGTGGTCATCAGGCACAAGAGCAGTGGGACATACTTCACGTTGATGGTTCTCATTTCAGTATTCCAACAATAAAATGCATGATGATCACGAAGCTGTTGTACATGTACAAATTATTATTGCTTCCTTTTTCTGGGATCTATGGCCATGTTCTAATTTTGTAATTCCAGTGAAAACAAATTTCCCCTGTAAGTGAAATAATTGCTGACTTCAGGCAGGCATGGCAGGGCTTGTGAATTTGAAGTGCCCCTTCTTTGCACAGATTGCTTCACTTGACATGAAATTATTTGCAGGACAGTGGATGACTTTTATAACATCTATTAAAACTACTTGAAATAAAATACAATCTCTTGTGTTTAGCAGTATAAAATAATAGCCTAATTATTGATAATTCCTTTTTATATTGATGATGATATATTAATAATAAAAAACTCATTTAGTATTAATATGGATGTTCTAAGTAGTATTTTCTCTGTAATTTATTGTTCATTAATGTATCATTATTAGAAAGTATCTCCCTCTAATATTTTAGTATTGCTATAAAGCTGAGGATATGGATAAAGTTGAGATAAGAATTTACCTTTGCAAGTAGCTAAAGGCAGAGTGAAGGTTATTTTTGTATTTCATATCTTACTTATTTTGCAATGTGAAAGGGGGTAAGTGAAGAGCAAAATCTAATACTTCTCACATGTGCCTGACACTCCTGGTAGAGACACAAAATGATCAAACCTCATATTGACCCTGGAAGGAGTCAGCATTGTAGAACTATGTACAAAACAGTGTAGTAATTAAATTTGCATTATAGTTGCTATAGAGTAGCTCCTAATGTCAAAGAAAGTTATTGAATTTAAAATTGTGTTTATTTCCTTGAAAGTTTAATGTAACATAATCCTGTGTTCTGAGCAAGTGAGTTGGCTAATTTTTCTCATGCTGATGTCCTTCTTCCATTTATCATCTGTGAGGGACTGAAAGGAAGTCTTCATTTATTTTTCAGTTCAGTTGTGGCTATATGCATGTTCCAGCAGACTGCGATAGTCCTATGTTTTGGGAGATTAACTGAAGTACAAAAATGAGTATTACTTTTTTCTGTATTCAACTTGTGATATCGTTGCAGTTTTTCAAGCCAAATCCCATACTGTTAAGCCCTGGGTGAATGGCTGTGTAAAGAGGAAGTTAAATCCTTCTACCTTTAATGGTATTATTTCAAACAGGTTTTAAACCTTTCCAAATATTCATAATGCTCTTTTCAACAAGTGAAGAAATCACTATGATTTTCTTTCATGAAAACAATGCTGCTGTCCAGAGTATTTCAGTATCTGAGGGTCAGTCAGAGCCATGAATCACAAGGTTGCTGGAGAGACCAGTGTGTTTTATAGGAGCTGTGAAAGCACTGAAGATGATGTGAGTGTAAAGCAGCTGTGTGAGCCAGCAGCAGCCCCATGTGATTCCCACTGCAGCCAAGGGTGCTGTGAAACAGCCTGAAGTACAAGCGTATGATAATAGTGTGTGATACAATCCATCATTAATATCCCTCTGAATCATTCAGGTTTATCTTCCTAAACAGAGCCAGGAGTACTCTTGAGTGGGTCAAGTTCAAGGGGATGCAGCTTATCTTGCCCAGGTGTCATGGTTTAAGCCCAGCCAGCCACGCAGCCACTTGCTTACTCTCCCCAAACTCCCTCCCCCGTGCTCCCAGAGGAATGGGGAGGAGAATCGAAAGAATGTAATTCCCACGGGCTGAGATAAGAGCAGTCCAATAACTAAGGTATAACACAAACCACTGCTGCTACCAACAAGAATAATAATGATAAGGGAAATTAACAAGGGAAGAGAATGCAACCGCTCACCACTCACTGACTGATACCCAGCCCAACCCAGCAGTAATCTAGCCCTTCCGGGTGACAGCCCCCCAGTTTATGCAGTAAGCATAATCTGCTATGGTATGGAATACCTCTTAGGTTAGTTTGGGTCAGGTGTCCTGTCTCTGCTTCCTCCCAGCTTCCCCTCCTCCCTGGCAGAGCATGAGACACAGAAAGTCCTTGGTCAGAGTAAATATTCGAGCAGTAACTAAAAACATCGGTGTTATCAGCGCTGTTTCCAGGCCAAAAGTCAAAAACACAGCACTGCAACAGCTACTAAGAAGGAGAAAAATGACTGCTACTGCTGAACCCAGGACAGTATCCACACCTTAGTCCATACCATTTACATTGTGCTCAAATCCCACATTTTCAATATACCCTCACTCTTATCTCATATATATATACACATATATATACATCCACAGAGAGAGAGAGAGATCATTCCCTAGTGCATGTAACAATCTTTATAAAGCTGCTGCGTCCATCCAGTCCATGATGTCAGGCTCCATCTGTTGTAACGGCCTTTCAGAACAGGAGAGGCTGTGTGCAGTGTTGGATTGTTGCCTGCTGATGATACTGCAGAACTCATCTTTTTCAGCAAAGTTCACTCTTTGTTGGGATGATGGTCAGAGAGAAGTCAGGGCCAGTCGCTGATGACCTGAAGACATCTAGTTTGTGGGTTATAAAGGTGCTACACAGCAGGCAACACCATACAATTGAGTTCATTTTCTGTTTTCCCCTAAAATCAAACCCCCTGGAAGTGCACACTGGACTTCCCCATCTTCCCTCATTACCCACCAAGTGTATCCTGGACCCTGAGTAAAAGCAGTCGGACAAGTGAGTTTGCCTTTAGCTGAAGCAGGAATAACACAGATTGTCTACCCCAGCAAATTCTTTCTGTGCACCGCAGGAACTTTGTCCCCTTCTACACTATGTAAAAGTTTTGACTGGTCTGGGCCAGCCCTGTTGGCAGATCCTCTGGTGTTGACCAACCAGGTGGCTTTTGGTAAATGTGTATCTGAATGTTTGAAAGTCCCACCACCCATTGCTCTCAGTGTAGTTTTTAACAGCCCATTGTACCATTCGATTTTCCCAGAGGCTGGCACATGGTAGAGCATGTGACATACCCACTCAATGCCATGCTCTTTGGGCAATGTATCTATTATGCTGTTCCGGAAATGAGTCCCATTGTCTGACTCCATTCCCTCTGGGGTGCCGTGTCACTACAAAATCTGTTTTTCAAGGCCCAGGAGAGTGTTCCAGGCAGTGGCGTGGGGCACATCATATGTTTCCAGCCATCTGGTGGTTGCTTCCACCATGGTAAGAACATGGCGCTTTCCTTGGCGGGTTGGTGGGTGTGTGATATAATCACTCTGCCAGGCCTCCCCATATTTACCCTTCAGCCATTGTCCTCCATACCAAAGAGACTTTAACTGTTTAGCTTGCTTAATTGCAGCTCATGTCTCACAGTTGTGAATAACCTGGGCAATAATGTGCATTCCTAAGTCCACCCATCCATTGTGAGCCCATCCATATGTTACATCTCTGGCTTGATGGCCTGAAGGGTCATGGGCCCACGGGGCCAAAAATAATTCACCCTCATGTTGTCAACCTAAGTCCATCTGCAACTTGTCATCGAGGACTCCATAGAGCCACCTTCCATCCCTGATGCTTTCCCACAATATGGCAGGATCCATCAGTAAACGAGGCATACTGGTTTTCACTTCCTGACAGTTTATTACATGGTGGGGCCTCTTCAGCACGCATCACCTCCTCCTCCTCTGGTGACATTCCAAAATCTTTGCCCTCTGGTCAGTCCGTGATGACTTCCAGAATTCCTGGACGACTGGGATTTCCTGTTCGAGCTCATTGTGTAATTAGTGCAGCCCACTTACTCCATGTAGGATTGGTTGCATGATGTGTAGAGGACACCCTGCCTTTCAACATCCATCCCAGCCCAGGCAACAGGGATGCCAGGAGGAGCTGTGCTTCAATGCCAATCACTTCTGAAGTAGCTCAAACCCCTTCATAGGTTGCCAGTATCTCTTTTTCAGTTGGGGTAGAGCTTGCCTCAGATCCTCTCTATCCCTGACTGTGAAAGCCGAGGAGTTGACCTCAAGTCTCCCCTGGAGCTTTCTGCCAGAGGCTCCAGGTGGGACCGTTCTCCCCGGCTGTGGTGTACAGTACTTTTTTTACATCTGGCACGGTCCAGACTGGTCCAAGGGCTACTGCGTGAACTGTCTCTCATTTACTTTGCTCAAAGGCTTATTTTTGTTCAAGGCCTCACTTAAAATCATTTTTCTTCTGGGTCACATGACAGAGAGGGCTTAGAATGAAACTGTAATTTGGGATGTGCATCCTCCAGAACCTCACAACACCCAAGAAAGCTTGTGTTTCTTTCTTACTATTTGGTGGAGACACTGCTGTTACCTTGTTGATCACATCTATGGGGATCTGGCAATGTCCATCTTGCTTTTTACACCCAAAAATTGAATCTGCTGTGCAGGTCACTTGACCTTACTCCGTTTTATGGCAAAATCGGCTTTCAGCAGGGTTTAGATGATTTTCCTCCCTTTCTCAAAGATTCTTCCTCTGTATCACCTCACATGATACTGTTATCAATGTATTGCAGGTGTTCTGGAGCTTGCCCCTGTTCCAGTTCAGTCTGGATCAGTCCATGGCAGATGGTAGGGCTGTGTTTCCACCCTTGGGGCAATCAGTTCTAAGTGTACTGGATGCCCCTCCAAGTAAAAGCGAACTGTGGCCTGCACTCTGCTGCCAAAGGAATCAAGAAAAATCTATTGGCAGTATCAATCATGTCCTACCACTTGGCTGTCTTTGACTCCAGTTCATACTGAAGTTCTAGCATGTCCAGTATGGCAGCACTCAATGGTGGTATGACTTCATTCAGGCCACAATTGTCTACCGCTAGTCTCCACTCTCCGTTAGACTGTCACACTGGCCATATGGGGCTACTGAAGGGTGAGCGGGTCCTACTGATCCCTCTTTGATTTTCCAGTCTAGGGATCAGCTTATGGATGGGAAGCAGGGAGTCTCTGTTGGTGTGATATTGCCAGCGGTGCACTGTTGTGTTCGCGATTGGCACTTTTTGCTCTTTAACCTTCAGCAACCCCACAACAGAAGAATCCTCTGAAAGACCAGGCAAGGTGGACAGCAGCTCAATTTCCTCTCTCTCCAAAGCAGCGTACCAAAAGCCTATCAGTACCCGTTTGGGTCTTTGAAGTGCCCTCTCCTGAGGTAGTCTATGCCAAGGATGCATGGAGCCTCTGGAGCAGTCACAATGGGGTCTTTTGCCATTCCCTCACAGTCAGGCTGATTTCAGCCTCCAGTACAGTCAACTCTTGGGATCCTCCTGTCACTCAAGAAATACAAATGGGTTGTGCCCCTTGACAGCTTGATGGCATCAGGATGAATTGTGCACCAGTATCTACTAGAGCCTCATATTTTTGACTGATGTGCCAGGCCATTTAATCCACACAGCCCAGTAAATCTGATTTTCCCATATCTCCACCTGGCTGGAGGCAGGGCCCCTCTGATTGTGGTGACAGTATTGGTCACTTACATCTTGTATAAAAGGATTATTCTTGATCACAGGAGCTGGAATAAAATCAGCTCTTCTACTCCATCTGGGAACCTGCTTGCCGGAGACTAAAGACACAGCTTTCATGGGATGACCATTGTTGACCATTGTTCTCCTCTTCATTTCACGCACCTGTTCCTCCAGAGCTGAGGTAGGTTTTCCATCCCACTTTGTCATGCTTTTTCCGTGATCCCACAGGTAAAACCATAGCATGTCCCATGGCGTATACCTTCTGTATCTTCTTCAAACAGTAGGGTGCCTTTTGTTGATAGCTGAGATGTGTGTTTGCACTCGTGAGGAACTGGATAGATCACATAGATCGTCTCTCAATTGTTTGAACTCCTGGGACAGTTTTTCCACAGCTGAAATGATGGAAGGGATGAGGTTGCCTCATCAAACTCTCGGAGTTTAGGAATCATTTCATCCACTGTTAGTGGTACTATGTCATTCCAGGTTACTCTTACCAGTGAATGGGCATATGATGATGGTGCATTCAGTGTAAATTTCTGCCACATGGGTCTTGTATATTCGATTCCATCTGGATCTATGGGTGCATTGCTGGCATTCGGCTTGATGTGATAGATCATCTCTACAATGGCTGATTCCCTCAGTGACTGGATGCCTGTCTCTAGAGTAGTCCACTCGGCCAAACAACTCATAACATCGTCCTTATACGGAAACCTTTCTTTCCCAGCTGTCAAGAGCTGCTTCCAAAGGCTGAGGGACTGCTTCTCTTTTGCAACTGCTTTGTCAGTTCCCCCTTCCCTAGCAAATGATCCCAGCTGGTTGGCTTCCCTACCTTCTAGTTCGTGACCATTGGCCCAATTGTCCCAGCTTCAGAGCAACCAGGCAATGATGTGCACCCCTGGTTGACAGGTAAAATATTTTCGCATATTCCATAGCTCGGTTAAGGCCTGAGGTCAGGAAGTCACTTCTTCTTTTTCTGATTCATTTGATGATGATTCCTGATCAGATGCTGTCCCAGGTAGTAAGTGCATTGCCATTGCTTCTTCATCTTGTTTTTTCATCTTTCTTGTCTCTGTGTTGGTTTTCCCCATGCATACAGGGGCAATCAATATTGGCACGAATTGGTCCTCTGGTTTAGCTGAAGTGATTATCACTGCTGTCAGACTGGCTGCAGTAACTGTTGTCAGGGTTTCAGTAGCTGCTATACTTGTTGCTGGGGTTGGCAGAGCTGGTGTGCTTGGAGCTGCAGTAGCTGCGCTGTCTATTGCTTTGCCATCAGATCCAGATTTTTTCCTTTTGAAGGTGCTGGATAGTGTTGAACAGGGCTCTGTATGCATAGGCCAAGCACCAGCACGTTGCCATGATTTGTCCGTCTCTGGTATGACCAGAATGACAATGTACCTCATTAAGTGTTTTAGTAAATTTTCTGGATTTTGCACTTGTTCACTGGTGAAGTTCCAAAGCACTGGTGGGGCCCACTGGCCTAGATACTTGCCAATACTGTCCCATGCACCCTGCCACTCATGGCTGTTCAGCCTTGGGAAAAATCTCTTGGTCCTCCTATATCGGCATCTAACCCTAGACAAGGCCCAAACCCAATTCTGCTTAGCTCTTGAGACCAGATGAAATGGTCGTGGGTAAACCACACTCTGTATGTGTGCAAACATGGCGATCCCCATCACAATCAGCAGGCAGCTCTCAAGGGTACCTAAAGGCCATTCAAAACCTTCAGAACTCTCAAACGATGCTGTAAACGGTCGGGTGGGAGGGCTGAAAACATAAGGGAATGTCTCCTTCATGAGTCAACAACCTGAGGAGGGGAAGAAAGACGTGTAATTGCTAAGCACTTCTATTATATACCTCCTAAAGTATAGAGGTCGTGACCACACTGGGAACACAAGCCAGATCAGTTTCCTGATCAATGATACTATTGTATTACAAGTCATTACCATAAAGTACAATGAAACAAGAACCTTAGCCCAAGGCCCCCAACTGAGAAACACTAACACAGCAAATAATGGCTGTAAGTAAGTTACGACATGTTGAAACTGAGAGATAGAATCATAGAATATTTAGGGTTGGAAAGGACCTTAAGATCATCTAGTTTCAACCCCCCCTGCCAAGAGCAGGGACACCTCCCACTAAACCATATCACCCAAGTCTATGTCCAACGTGGCCTTGAACACACCAGCAATGGAGCATTCACAACTTCCCTAGGCAACCCATTCCAGTACCTCACCACCCTCACATCAAAGAATTTCTTCCTCATATCCAATCTAAACTTCCACTGTTTGAGTTTGAACCCATTACCCCTTGTCCTATCACTACACTCCCTAATGAAGAGTCCCTCCCCAGCATCCCTATAGGCCCTCTTCAAATATTGGAAGACTGCTATGAGGTCTCCACACAGCCTTCTCTTCTCCAGGCTGAACAGACCCAACTTTCTCAGCCTATCTTCA
>JAOEHY010016861.1:5015-15455 GCA_025447955.1 Psilopsiagon aurifrons | reverse complement strand
ACATTTTTGTTCTGGATACACACAATTACTTCCATTAGGCAGCCTGGACACATCAAGAGAGAAATAGGAATGTTTCACTTTATTCTCCAACAGCAAATGTAATCATGTTCCCTTGCTGATTTGTGTTTGGAAATTACCATTCTAATCCAATAGTTTAATTTTATTATACCCTTCAGCCTAACAGACCAGGCAGGGAATGTGTAATCACAAACAAAGGGCCAAATCCTGCTTGCCATGCTAATGGGAGTAGTCCCACTGATTATAATGGGACTACACGCAAGCTCTACCCTTAACTAATATGAAATAAGATAAACCGACTCAGACTCTACTGTAGGGTTTTCTTGAAGCTTTTCTTAAGGCATATTATAGAGGTTTTCAAACCCAGTCTAATGCCGTGGTTGAAGTACAACTGAAGAGAAAAAAATCTCTTCATTTGAAAGTGCAGTCATTACGATATTCATCTTGTGCTGAGATAAAAAGGCTCAAATGCTTCTAGCTATTTGCAAGCTAGTATTTATATATAGGTATTTGAAGTGTTTAAATATAAGATATTTTAGCATTTTTTGCAGAAGAAGCCATGTGATCTTTCAGTTCTAAACACACTTTTGGTTTGTTTTATTTTTTTGCCAGTTCTTGCTTTTTACCAGGATCATTTCTAAGTCAGAGTGATGATGGTGGGAGGGGGAAATCATCAGTTCCTTCATTAGTTCCTTTTGCTTACACCTTGTCCATGAAGTGGTGCTATGCCCACACCAAGGCCTCTTTGATGTATACCCTTAGTAGGTCACACAAACCTCTGCAAAACAAGTACAAGAGGAAATGACCTAAGTTTTTCTCTCAGCTTCGATATCCATATTTGCCTAATATTCTCAAGCCTTTTTAGGTGAAGCTTCAAGGTAAAGGATGACTAAGTTGCAAAGTGTAACTGAGACTTATAAAAGAAATCAAGAAGGAGACTTGCAGAGAGGTGTTAAATAGACGCAATATGGCACAAAGAAAGAGCTATAAAGTGAAAAATAAATCCTGAAAAACCACAGTGCAGCTACACTACCCAAGCAGTACACATATAACCAATGTCAGGGTACTAATAACTAACTTTAAAATTATCTAATTGATTTTTCCCGCCCAACCTTCTGTAAAATAAAGATGGATATTTCAAAAACAATTCATGACAGAAAAGAAATCGAGAAAGGGAGGGGGGAGCTTTGCCTGCTTGGTTTTGGTTTGGATTTTGTGGGGTTTTGAGGGTTTTTTTTCCCCTTATACTTTTTTCCCTTGTTTTAGGATCTAGCTAGGTCTGCATAACAATAAAACTTTTCAGTCCTTTACCATCATAATGCGTATTTCTGTTCACTGAGCAATCTCTTTATCCAGTTCTCTGATTTAGTATACTACAAACCAAATACAGCTTTAAAGCCATCATACTTACACATTATCAGGTCATATGTGCACATTTTGCTTTTTATTCTTGACTAGATGCTATTTACACAGAACATCTTTCCTTGAACTCATAAAAATGTCTAACTGACCATGTTTCTGATATACACAAATCAGTCAATATAAAAGATGCAGCATAAATTGATGACCAAAACTTGTCTTTTCCAAGACATCATCACCAGCGTAATAAAAATGATTCAAACACTTAGTATGAGTCATTCTGGCAATTTGATAGGAGCATTTTTTCCCAAAAAGGAAATCCATGCAGTAGCCTCTGTGCTATTCACTACAGCAGACTGTTTTTATAATAATAAAGGAATATGAACTTATTAAGTACCATGGCCTGTCAGAAATCAAGTCTTACCCAAACCATACCACTCTCCAAATATCCATGCCATTCCTATCCTCCTAAGAAAGACATACAGTGGCAGAGGAAACCTCTCAGAGGGCTTGTGGAGGAATCCAGAGTACTTCAGATGACTGAATGCTTTTCCAAAATCAGGGTTCCTTTTCAGGGAATACTCTGCCAACAGCTCCCTTGCTTTTACACTGCTTTAGATCCACTCACCCCCAGATTAGGTTAAGGAGGACACACTCATCTGTAATTGAACTGGTATACCTTATTTAGGAGTTAAGTCACCCTAAGCAACCCGTACAGGTAAGTAGGAGACATAGACACCTCCAGAAGCATTTTAGCTAACCTAAGATCAAATTCACTCTGGAAATTGTTTGTTTTTTTTTTTTTTCACTGATTACTGAGAAAGCCTGAGATCAAGCTCCTAGCCTGGAGCAAATCTCAGCAAAAATGCTAAAATAAGGATCAATTAGGGTTGCAGATGTTTACAGAGGCAGACCAATATCTCAATCCAAACCAGGAGGCTGGTAGGTATCACAGCTCAATAACAATATGTATTTCTATTTTGCATCAATGTTCTGTAAAGAAAGCCAAAGCTTGCAAAGGTCTTCAGATGAAAAATGACAACGGAGGGCAAAACAGACCCAAACTTACCTCCCTTCTTCCATTCTCAAGTGATAAAAACACAGGAAGGTTTCCCATTTTGCAATTTCTATCTATATTTCTATACCTATGAATGGCAAACTGGGAAACACATTATGCAGTATAATGACCCCAATAGGGTGCTGGTGATGTGGACAAGTTGAGCCCAAGTTCAGGATTCCACAGTGGTGTTCCTCATCAAGCATCCACTTAAATTAGGGAAAAAATAAATATATTCACATTTCTGACACTTTCTGTCTTGCTGGGCAACAAGATATAGTGCAACAAACTTCTTGCTTTTTGACTTTTGCCTAGGAAAGGCGAAGATTCTTAATGTAGAAGGTACCACACAGTCGTTTCCCTACATGTATATCATTCTCCCGAGAGCTCATGTGCTTTTTCTGAACACAGAAGCTTTGAAGCTGAAATACAGATTCAGAGACCAAGAATCACCAGGCCTGAAGCATCTAAATCTTCTCCCTAAAACAGGATTTGGGAAGCTGCTGGTGATGCTATGAAGTCACTAAATTGTCCCGTCTTTTAATATGCAGAGGAAAGTGGGAAAGGACAAACTGCCTTCATCTTCAAGAATGACAAAACACCTTAAGAAGGAGCATATGAAATGTATCCAAGTACATGCTTGAAAAACTAGTTGAAAAAAAACAAGTAGGCTTTTATACAGTCATGATAAAGACTGGTCAAAAACCACACCAAATAGAGAAAACATGTCTGAGCCATAGCCAGCTGCTGTTAGAGGAGAACCTGCAGATCCACAGTAGAAGGGAAAAACAAGCAATGAGCTCAGGCTCAGGAGGTGAGAGTCCGGCAGCTGAAGGACAAAATGGAAAGCTGGGGATGAAGGAAGAATAGAGACATCAGGCCTCTAAGCCTAAACCAAGGATTTCAAGCTTCATGTCAGTTCCTACAGAGGAAGCTGTAGCTGGAGTAGGTGGAGCTAGTGCTCCTTCAGCTTGGGTTGGCAGCCTCCCCAACTGCAGGGATAAAAAATGGCACTAAATATCTTTTTACAGCTCTGATTTTATACTCTTCTACCCTCCTCTGGTGGTTTGCATGGACAAGCAGTCTCCTTGCATGGAACCAGAAAACAGACAAAACAGCTTTGTCTGAGCACACTTACAAGCCATTTGGGAGATCAAGAGGCAGACTAAAATCACAGATGGAAAATGGAGGTGCCACAGAACTGTAATAATGGTAAGTAACAGCTACAGCAAATTCAGAGAATATTTTGATTAGGCTTTGCCAGAGGTAGAAGTGATGTTGAATGACCAGCAACAGATTTTTTCTTCGTAAGCTCATGCTGTTCAGTGTCTGAATTGTAGTTATTATGCTACTACTATCTGAGAGCCAAAAGTCTACTCAAGGATTTCCTTCCTCATGCACAGAATATGAAATACAGGAGAAAGAACTCAGCAGATAATTAATAGAAATATAAATGGTTAATACATGTTGGTGACAGAGGCATCCATTTTCCTCCAGCTGGAGCTGATCACACTTCCAGTAACTAATACCTAACTCAGAAAGTTTGAATTTTGGCCATCAGATAAAGCAAGGACAAGGACTCACAGTTAGCTTCAATGTGGTGTACCATGGCAAGCATGCCAGATTTCTATTATCATGGTGAGATTCCATGACTACATTAAGCCAAGTTGCTTGATGGCTGGGAAAAAGACAGCTTCATTCACTTTTAACAGAACACTGACCTTTTCAAGAAATAATAGGATATATCCTGCCATCATTTCTCACATGAGACTCCTGTTGAGGTCAATAGCAATTTGGCATAACAATGTGGAATCAGTACTCGGCCCATAGTGTTTAGTGCCACACAACAGGCTATTGGGAAAGGATACAACATGAAGCGTCAGTTCTCATTAATTACACTGCAGATTCCATTTCAAAAGACTTTCTATCATGTACTGTGCAAATTAAATACTGTGAGCCAGATCCTTAGCTGATGTAAATCAGTATAGCCACTATGAAGTCAAAGAAATAAGGTCAATAAAGATCAGTCAACAAACTCAATACAGCTAAGTAAAATTACATCACAGAGAATCTGGCCCAGTGAATAATTCTCTTGTCTAATCCACACTGCAGATCTTTTTATCTGCAGTGACTGATCTTTGCTGCACATTCTGTGCTCCTTCACATGTGGAAGGTCAAAAGATGAAACTGGTGGAATCTTGGGGTGAACAATATGCAACAGAAAACTGCAGCATGAATAAATTCAGTTCTGGACTATAATACATTTTGCTCTAGTGTAATGTTATTTTCTGAATTTAGTGAAGGTTTGGATTTTTTGTGATGGAGCAATATTGTAAGTTACTATCTTACAAGCTTCTACGTCCAGTTCAGAATAGAGGGCATGATCACTTTTGTATCTTGCCTATTTATTGTGCTGATTTTTATACTCCTCTGTATTATATGCAAAAGGAAATAGCTTGAATATTTATTTTGAGATGAAGTCACTGCTATGCATGTAGCTTTCTCTCTTCTTGCTTGAATCTGAATTACACAGTCTAGAGCTCTGGCTGATAATTCTGTATCCACATTCCTAAGAAAATTTATTTCAGCTACCTTATAGCTTATGAGACTATAACTTAAGTATTTCTAGAGGTCAGAAGTCTTCTACACAGGCCTTAAGTCAACCAAATATAACCATTTGTACAATAGTTTTAATTAATTCATAGAACTCATTTTCCCAAGCCACAGACATTATTGTTTTTAGCAATAATAACTCATAGTACCATAATGCTCAAACAAGCAGACAGGACTCTACTATGCACTGCACATAAGCAAACCAAGGTGATACTCCCCTCCCAAAAAAGCAAGATTCCAGTAAATCCAGTCACAGCCTCTAAAACACTCCTGAGAGCAAATAGCAGCCCTCCACCCAAGCATGATGGAGCAGTCAAAGATGCAGTCAATACAAACACACTTTGTAATGCTGTATGGTAACAACTCAAATTCTGTCTGTGTATAACTTGAGCAGAAACATTCATGTCATTGCTCTCTTGGTAGATATTTGGGAAAACTGAAAGATAAAGATAAACTGGTTTATGTCTTAGTCCACACAGCATTTTGACAGGTCCAGCCAAGCACTAGATAGAGCTCACATAAAAACAACTGTTACCCTTGTCCCTGTATGTAATATACTTTCAACTTGTGTTTGAGGGCCATCAAAACATGAAATTATCTTAAATATGGAAGCTGCATGACAACATTTCAATTGAAAAGCTTTTAGGAAAGGTCATGGAGAGCATCTATAATATGTTTCAAATAGTCTTGGAAAGAAGGAGAGTACAATATTGGGTCACATCATGATGATGGTAAATTGGGTAAAAGACAGTTTCCTGAGATTGCTCCAAGCAGAATAAAAGTGATTGAGAAAGTCACAATATGACAGGTATTAATAACTACTACCTATCACAATGTCTGATATAGTATCTTTTATCTAAAAGGATCCCAAATCACTTTGTAAAACTCTACATGGAATAACTTCTTTTAACACTAACGTGCTTCCATATTTCTGAGAAAGCGGTGCACTGATGAACTCTACACAGTAGCACAGCATGAAATTTTTCAAAATCCCAGAAAGTGAAGAATATAATTTCTCTTTGAAATTCGGACAAGTGAAAGATGCATTTGTGGCTAAGCTCTCACTAGCATAGTGTATTTTCAATAGCAAACATCCTGAAGTGATGCCCAAAGCCAAGAACATCTAGCACTGCTGTGCACTTTGTAACAACTTTTTTGGAGTAAGTTTGGAAGAAGAGCATTAGTTACTGAATCACCAGGAACAAGCTTCGAAATCCATGTCCTACACAGAAGTTTCCTATCAAAATGCTACCTCAGAGACAATCTGACTTCCCAGACCCGAAAAGATTCCAGCCCTAGTGACACAGCAAATCACACACTCCTAAAGTATTTAACAGAGTCACTAAACTACCAAAAACCATTGTGAAATCTTTTAATGCCTGAAAGCCTGAGGAAGATGACCTGTATTAAAATCCATAATGTGTTTAAAAAATAAACCAAAAATAAACAAGGAAACAGATAGATTGCTGAAGGGAAACCTTCCAGTGCCTGGCTCTGATGGGTTTGTCAGTATTAAGCAAAAATGTATCCTAAAAGTATGTAAGAGTGTCTAAACAAAGCCCTATCAATAAGAATGAAGTATCTCCATCATACTTGGTTCATACTGCCATATTCCCACCTGCGTGTTGGGAACTCTTTGATCATTCTTAGTGTATGCACATATCTCCAATGAAAAAGCAATGCAAAAATGTTAGTCCCATTTTGTGTCTTAGGAGGAATTTGACTTTAGCCACTACAGATTTCACGTGGGGATTATTTATTTTTTCCATGCCTAAGAAGGCTAAATGATTAATCATGCTGCAAGGGTTCAGTCTAAGAAAATTATTTATTTTCAGAGAAATAAATACTTTATTTGTTACTCTTGAAATCTCTCCTTTTTTCAGGTCACACAACTGGAAATTTGCTGTGGTTTTGGGGTTTTTCATGATTTTGATAACAAGACAAATATCTACTTAGTTTTTCAAAGTCAGAATAGTTCAAGGTCTTTAAAAATCAGTGGAACTCTTTTACTGAATTGAATGTGTCTCAAATGAGGACTCAATTTTCCAAAATATGAAAACCCTCCCTATTTACATGAACTTTTCTAGGTCATATCTCTCTGCTGCCTTGAATTTCTCCCCTCTAAGCTCCCAACTTCAAAACCTGGTTGATGTGTTTTAGCAGCCTGTGTGGGTAAGAGGACACAGTGGATCCTACAAATAACCACTCATGTAATTTCTATTATTTCCTAGAAATCATCTATGATCCGCACATGTGGATTTCCTCCCTCCCCAGCCCACTGCATGCGCGTGTACACACACACACACAGATTATTTTATACTGACATTCAACTGCCAGCTCATTTTATCTTGGTCTTTATAAAATAATATCCTAAGTAGCCTATTAGCTTTAAGGTCAAAATCTTTGTCTATTTTCTAAATCTGTTCTTTCCTCTCCCCCCCTCCCACTTCCTTTCCTTTCATTACCCTTTCCTATCAATTATCTCATCCCTGCCTGCTGCCCATCTGAGCAAGCCAGCAGGACCCCCTCAGTGCCTGCCAGATTGTCTCATTCAGCTAGCTCTCAGGTTGCTGCTGATTGCCGTCTTTATTCATTACCAAAACACTTGCTACATGGTGCTTGGGCCCTGGCAACCAAATTCTAAATCCTGCCAGCGAGAACGTAATTACTAAGTACACCACAAACAGAGAATGGAGTCTGCTGTGAGTTGTTAGAAGCAGCCGTGAGATAGACCCGGGCTATTTTCATGTAAGTGGAGCTGACTACTTGTTTGTCAGTTGGTATGTACTAATGATTGGCCTTACTCGGGGCTTTTTAACAAGCTTTATCCAAGGCAAAATATACCTCTAAACAAACTCACAGATGTGTCAAAGGTAGCAATTTACAGGTACAGAATACAGTATGAGAGGAGCTTTTCATAAACTTTCATCTACAGATTTATGAAGCATCTAGAGACATTTGGGCTACTTGGATGTGGAAGGTGTCTTGAGAGCCTTCTCTGATCCATGGAGGCTACCTTTAAGGGCAGAGTTTATTTTCCTTAACTGCTTGCTGAACCAAAACAGTTACAAGACTCTCTCTGTTAGGCGGCCCAAAGTCTCCCAAGTGATGATTTGCCTTCCTTAAGGAAGTTACTTACAAATAATCTTGAGCATGAATTATTTTTTCCTTCCTTGTACGTAAATCGCAAGAGTCCTCTGCTCTTATTTGGTCCTCTGTATTTATTACCCTTTCTTTTAAAAACCTGCTTTAAATTTTTAGTCTTTCACTGGGGAAGTAAAGCTGACCAGGTTTGTTATTTAGAAGAAAAAATTACTGGTGGAAGATCATTCTGACAACAGCTGAGAAGTTCTGTGTCTTTTGTCTCTTCAAATCCTTAAAGAGCTCACAAATGCCTTAATGCTAAGCAGTCTCTTGCAGATTTGAAAGTTAAATTCAAGTGACATTTATCTCTCCATCAATGGGAAGGATCTATCCTATTACCTATCAGTGTAATTGACAAGAATTCGTCCTGTAAATCTCCAACATATGAAGGGAAGGAGACCCATCTAAAACTTCTCATGCAAAAAAAAAAAAAAAATCACCTTTGACCCAGGCAATATGGAAGTGTATGGCAGCAGTTACAGTGAGAATACTGTATATCACAAGGAAAATAATTGATATACTGAAAGAAAGCCAAAGAGATCATTTAAAACAAAAAAAAAAAAGGGGGGGGGGGGGAATCTTTCATACCACAGAGTTAAGAAGACCTTGCCCCCGGATTTGTTTGCAGTGCTTTGCTTAAGGTTTAATTCTATTGATTACACATTCCATTTTCCAAAGTGCCATTTGCCTGAAGGAGCAGGTGGTGTTTGCTGTTTCCATTTAACTGATATATTAGCCATGTGGTGCACTGCATCAGTGGGCAGTATTAATCAATTTACGGCAAGATGACAGAGAGAATCACTCACAGCAAAATTGCAAGGGGGAAAAAAAGGACAAAAGCAGGAAAATAATGACCACTAATGGGGAACTTAAAAATGAGGAGAAGGGTAGAATTCTGTGCTTTTAATACTTCTTATTCATAACAAATGGAACTGGAAGAATTTAGAAACAGCTAGTGTTTAAAAGGAGACAAATATCACCATGTTCAGTGCAGTTTTCCTCAGTACTTAGTACTGTTTGGCATTGTGTGATGAATACACAGTCTAAGACCTCAGATACTTGCTGAGAAACTTAGATTTCCCTTCCTTAAATGAAAGCAAAATGCATGATATAATATCAGGTATTTTCTTGGAAGATACATTAAGTTTCCATGTGTGTGAATTATTTTTGTGCTGTACTATTTTATATATTATTTTAATACAGTTTGAATTTATAAATCTAATATGAAGCTTCCTATGACACCGAGGTGGTTTCAGCTGATTTAATATTTTTTCTTTCTCCCCAAAATTTGACCAAGTTACACATTGCTCTGTAATTATGCTCCTTCAAAAATTTATCTTGATTTAAATTCAGTGAGAAAATAGGGAAAGATACATGCAGAGGAGGGTGACTTCCTATCTGCATCAGGAAACACATACCTTTCTTCAGAAATCACCGCAAATGCACCAAACTAGCTAACTAGTTTCACACTCCAAATTGCTTTCTCAGCCACAAAGCAGTGGAAATAAAGAATTAGCAGGGGAGCTTTAGGATCCCCAATGGTGTCTCCAGCAGAAACTCAGAGGGACTTGCTCTTTCTAGATACCTCAGCCGCACCAGAAGCACATCCCTGTGTCACAAAACTGACTATTCATGTGTCTCAGCATATGACCTTTTCCCCTGTTAAACCAGGTCTGGGACTAACCTTGCACTCCTGCATGCCCTTTCTGAAAACCAGTAAATACACTGGGTCAGATCCAGAACTGGGTTAATTAGAATGGTCTGGCAGACGTTCATAGCCCAGCAAATTGGTTTGGTGACCAGAAGTCACAGCAAAGACCTAGAATGGATGAAGATACCATGAAGATTGCAGAACCAAAGGAACCCACCCCTCAAAGGCAAGGTGGTGCCTTCCACATTGCATGGGCCAGAGTGTCTCACAGAACTGTAATGAAAATGCAAACTCTCACATTAAATAGCTAGCAAAAACATGCCAATGTCTTTTGGAAGACAATAGCATAGAAAGCAGGTTGAAGGAGGTGATCCTGCCCCTCTACTCTGCTCTTGTGAGACCTCGCTTGGAGTATTGTGTACAGTTCTGGTGTCCCCAACATAAAAAGAACATGGAACTGTTGGAACTCCAGAGGAGGGACACGAGGATGATCAGGGGACTGGAGCACCTCCCGTAAGAAGATAGGATGAGAAAATTGGGGCTGTTCAGCCTGGAGAAGAGAAGGCTGCATGGAGACCTCATAGCAGCCTTCCAATAT
>JAOEHY010016858.1:23511-48583 GCA_025447955.1 Psilopsiagon aurifrons | reverse complement strand
GGGGGAAGGAAGGAAGAAGTGAAGAGATCCCCTCCGCTTCCCAAAGTCTTTGTCTCCGGATGAACAGCGATGGGGGAATGGACTATTCTAGAGAGGCTACTGGAAGCTGCCGTGCAGCAGCATTCTACTATGATCGGGAGGTAAGGCGGCGGGGAGCTACGGGGCCACGGGCGGGTTTCCCCCGTATCCGAGCTGGCCGGCGGCACACGCGGATCCCGGCTGTGGGGTGCACCCTTCTCGAGAGGCTCCTGCGGTGTGTGCTTTGCTTGTGTGTGCATATGTTTGCAGCACAGGCCACCGGGGCCTAGGGACAACGCGAACGCCGCTGTCCTTGTCCTCACGGTGCAGTGGGCTGGCATCGGGGAGACCCTGCTGCCGTCTGGGTCCCGCTGCCAGAGCGACCCCCTGCTGCTCCCTCACGTGCTTTCTGCCCCCCCCCCCGCCTCCCATGCTGTTGATTTTTCTCCGGCGGGAGGTCGGGGCGGGCGGCTCGCACGGGCGTGCATGGCCGTGCCGAGGCGATGCTGCAATGGGCTGCGCACCTTCTGCTTGGTAGAGGGGCTGCCGCCGCCGGTGTGAGGAGCCGAGCCGGGGCGCCGCGGGCAGGGCCCGGTCAGCACTGGACAGCTCCCGGCGGCGGCGCGCACTGACGGGCTTCTCTGTTCCAGGATCCTGCTGACCGTGGTGGTGATCTTCAGGATACTCATTGTGGCCATTGTAGGGGAGACGGTGTACGATGACGAGCAAACTATGTTTGTGTGTAACACGCTGCAGCCAGGCTGCAACCAGGCTTGTTACGACCAGGCTTTCCCTATTTCTCACATAAGGTACTGGGTGTTCCAGATCATCATGGTGTGCACTCCCAGCCTTTGCTTCATAACATACTCCGTTCACCAGTCTGCTAAGCAGAGGGAACGGAGGTACTCCACAGTCTTCCTCACCTTGGAGAGGGACCAGGATTCCATGAAGCGTGAGGACAGTAAGAAAATCAAGAACACTATTGTCAATGGGGTGCTGCAGAACACTGAGAACTCCACCAAAGAGGCAGAACCAGACTGCTTAGAAGTGAAGGAAATTCCCAATCCTGCTATCAGAACTACAAAGTCAAAGATGAGGAGGCAAGAAGGCATTTCTCGATTTTATATCATCCAAGTGGTCTTTCGAAATGCCCTAGAGATCGGATTCTTAGTGGGACAGTATTTTCTGTATGGATTCAATGTCCCTTCCATGTATGAATGTGACAGATACCCTTGCATTAAAGAAGTAGAGTGCTATGTCTCTAGACCCACTGAGAAGACTGTATTCTTGGTATTCATGTTTGCTGTCAGTGGGATTTGTGTGGTGCTCAATTTGGCAGAACTGAACCACTTGGGCTGGAGAAAGATCAAAATGGCAGTGAGAGGAGTACAGGCAAAAAGGAAATCCATATATGAAATCAGAAATAAGGATCTGCCAAGAATGAGTATGCCCAACTTTGGCAGGACTCAGTCAAGTGACTCAGCTTATGTGTGAGGCTGTGACAGAACTGAAACACTGTGCCAGGTGGAACAGACCCAGATACCATTAGAGAAAGGTACATTGCTTAGGCAAGCATTTTATCAAACCACCAAGAAAGCCATTAAGGTATTGGATCTGCACTTACTGAACTAGCTGCAGAATGCAGTGCTATGTAAAAGACTGAAAAACCAGCTATAAACCCATGCTTGATCTAGCCTTACAGCACAGCTACTATTATTCCTACTTTTCTTTCTAATGATTGAGTGTTACCTGTCGGTGGAACAGCTTTTTGGTCGTTGTTAGGATAAGTTTACAGTTTGGACTGTCTGACTAATTGTTGTAAATGTGTAGAATGTTCATATTAAAAATCTGCAAGGATACTCTATATGGGGTGGGGTAGGGTAAACTGTTGCAATGTGCAGATGTAAGCATGATTTAAAAGGAGGGTAATCGCACTGTAAGGAGCCTGACCACAGCTCAAAAAGGATATCTGCGTTCACCTATCTCACACATGTCTTATATTATTTTGCTTGTCTAAATCACAGAGTTTATTCCTGGTGTGTATTATTAGCTATTTTCTATCATAGTTTGTGCATCAATTAGTTATGCTAAACAATAAATGCTGAGTATAATTTTGCTATTTTATTTGTTTGCCTGTCCACACACACACACCAGAGACCTTAATCATCTTACATTAGTTGTGACCTGCAGAATATATCAGGACATTTCAGTTCATTCCCTAATATGTGCATGAATAAGATGGAGTTGGTTTATGCCAACCAAGTTATGTATTCACCTACAATCAGCTATGACATGCATACCAAAGGAACAGAGTTCATTGCTTTTAACTGTGAATATATCACCTTCTTTCTGCTCTTATTTATATAAGTGCCATACTTGAAACATCTAACTCTGTACTTAATCAAAAGGTTGTCTTGGGATACCAGCAGGAATAAAGTGATTTTTTACTCTTCTTTGTTTATTTTATGCTATTTGTTTAGTCATTGCAATAGTGTAAAAAGCGGCTAAAATCTCTATTGATAAATAAAGTACTTGCCTTTTTTTGTAAGCCAGAGAGATTTGTTCTTCTTTATTCTTGTGTACAATTGTAGAAACATACAAAGTCAAAATCATTTACTTACAACAATTATTCTCCAGGTTTTAAAGTGTCTTGGTGATATTCTAAGCTCTAAGTAAGTGACAAAACCTGGGGATCCAGCACAATTTGTAATGTCTGTTCTCCTCCTTAAGCAAGCTTTCTCTGTCCTTAAAGCCTGATCCAAAGCCCACTGACACTAACAGCCTTCTTTCTGCTGACACTAAGGGCAACACAGTTGGCAGACAAGGTCACTCTGGGAATATCTAGAATACATTTACCTATACATGAAACAATTACAGTTTTTCATCAGGGAATCCAAATAGTAACCTCGAATTTCTGCCTTACAGCGGGTTCAAAAAATGCACTGTCCGTGTCTTGTCAACTTAGTGATAAGCCACTAGGACAGTCACAAATTAATCTCTCTTATCAGCAACTGTTTTAATATAGAATGCTAAATTTAATTTAAGGACCTTCTTTTTATTTCTGTTTCAATCAACAGAAGATATTACACTGGCAACAGTAGGAATTGGATCAGGACTGAAAAACTGTATGAATGCCTTCCTAACTAAACAATATCTGAAAGGGACAAAATGGTGCTGCAAAATTTGGGGATCCTTTATGACATAAGAAGGAGGCAGGGGCTCAAAGTCACAAATGGTCCTTTGATTGTATTTTATTTAAAGTCTGAAAATGGATTTTATTGTATTTTGGCTTGGAGATGATGCATATGAATCTTTTCCTCTTTGCTTACAGTAAATACCTCAATATTCCATTCTTGTGGTTTGCCAGCATTATCACTTAAAAGAAATGTCAATTAGTTCTTAGATAGCTTATTCATTATCACTTTCATCTGTGGCCTTTTTTTTCTTTCACTGTGAAACACAAAAGGACTTTGATGTGTGTCATGTTTTTAAAGATTTTAAAAATATTTTTTTCTTATGTATAAAATGAACAGTTTTTCCAATTTGCTTGTAGAAACCTATAAAGATGGATTTCTCAGATGATTCTTTGTGATATAAATGCACACTGGGTTTGCTAGTTGACTGCATGCTCACTGGAAAACTGCATGTTATTTTTAGAAGGACAACATGGCAGCTAAAATCTCCATCTGCAATATAACAAGCTTCTGAAGATTATTATTTGACACACAAACCCAAGTCTCATTTTCATTTTGTAGAGTTCTAGGATGGTTTCAAAATCTCCCTTTGAATAGATATTGAAAGGAAAAACATTGTTTGACAGTCATAAGCATCCCTTTAATATCAAAGAAATGGAAGACTGTGTGCAGAGAGCTTGAACCAGTGCCAATTAAAGTTGAAGGAAAAAACCTCTTACTGAATTCACTGGCTATGGCTCAGGTTCAGGATAATTTCCTGTTAGGCAGGAGCCCAATTGCAAGATATTTCCAGTGTCTGCATAGCAGTGTTCAGTCAAACTCTAGTGAAGGTGCGTGTGCTGAAAGCTGTAAAGTTTCAATACTGTAAAGTTGTTTAGGTAAGACCAAGAAAGTTTTGTTTTTCTTTTAATAGTGCCAGTGATTCAGTTTATTCATTTATTTGTACGCAGTTGCACATTTTGGACTCCAGTAAGTTAAAATTCTTCATAATTTTCCAAGGGGAAATATATTGGGAAATACAAATATTAATTTATGCAACAGGATCAGTGATAAAGTAGGCAAAGACTCATTTTGAGAAATAGAAATTCCATCTTCCACTTTTACACTAATTAGAGTGTGGGTTTTCATATTTCAGTTGAGAAATTTAATGGTATAAAGAGATCAATTCTAACCTTCCTTTTCAATTGTTATTTTTCATTTCTCACCAACTATTTATTTGTCATGGACAAGGAAATGATTACAAATACAATTTCTGTCAAGAGATCATGTGAGAGCCATATGATTAATGCTAATGCTCTGTTTGCAGAAAGCTGACTATTCATTTACAGAATAAATGCTTCTAAATTGTCACAGCAATGGAGAAGTGTGTTAACTGAACAGAACCAAGTGAACACAAAGCTGAGGGGCACATTAAAATCACAGAATGGCTTGAGTTGGAAGGGACCTTAAAGATCATCCAGTTCCAGCCCCTCTGCTATGGGCAAGGACACCTTTCACACCAGGTTACTCAGAGCCCCATCCAACCTGGCCTTGAACACTGCCAGTGATAAGGCAACCACAACTCTTCGGGACAACCTGTTCCAGGGCCTCACTACCCCCATGGTGAAGAATTTCTTCCTAATTTTAATATAAATCTACCCTCTTACAGTTTAAAGCCATTACCCCTTGTCCTGTCACTGCTTGCCCTTGTAAAAAGTCCCTCTCCAGCATTTCTGTAGCCCCCTTTAGGCACTGGATGCTGCTCTAAGGTCTCTCCTGAGCCTTCTCTTCTCTTGGCTGAACAAGCCTCAACTGTCTCAGCCTGTTTTCACAGGAGAGGTGCTTCAGACCTCTGATCATCTTTGTGGCCTTCCTCTGGGCTTGGTGCAATAGCTCCACATTCTTACATGCCCAGAGCTGAATGCAGTACTTAGGTCTTGCTCCTGCTTCAGTGAAATAAATTACTAATTAACATCTACAGAAGAATCAGACATTAAACCCGAGTTCATTGTATACCCTGTTTTGTACTGGTGGACAATGCTGTATGTCATCATGCATGCAAACATAAAAATTATGTTCACTAAGCTCTTATGGAAAACTGCAATAGAATCTAGTACATGACTGGTTCTGTGGAATTTTAAAATTTACATAAAATAATGGTATTATATCTTTTTTGCATAGGCTTGATCTTGAGCTTCTCGAACCTGTGTGAATTAAGAAAACTATTTACATAGGGGTTATGAACCATTTAACTAAGTATGTATAAACTGCAATTCTATAAAAAGATTTTAAAAAATATGAAGATTAGCTACATTTTTATATGGGGAAGCTGAATTGCCTGTTCCCTTAAATAGTTCATTTTTAGAGGCTGTTGACTTTGAAGAAATATGAGGTTTTTCATGTTTCTCAAGGAAAATCTAAAGAACAGAGAGATCAACTGGGATGAATGCATCACAGAAGTGGTGAGATGGATTTTAGTTGGTTTTACACCAGAGGTGCCAGAAACACTCAGAAACACTAAAGTGGTCTCAGTGCTTGTCCTGCTTTATATCAAATAAGATAGGACATATATGCTTCTATGTAGAACGATGGGAAAAGATGCATGTGAAATGAGGAGGAATTCTTTTCATGCACATCTGAAAGAATACATTTCTTGTAGGGCACGAGGATGGACAGGTGGACATTGTCTCTGAATGCTTTTGGCTTTTTTTTTTAAAGGTTAATGTTAAGCCTTATTGCTTCAGTGAAACAGGTTAGAGGCTTTTGTTTGGTGTACACATATAGAAATGGGAGTGAAAAAATTGAGACATTTGAGAAGAAAACGGTCATAGGTTTTCCTCATTTAGAATCTGGTCTCATTTGTCATGAATTCGATGATGAAACTGTTTCCTGTATGACCAAGTCAATTCCCAGCTGGGGGAACTTTAGTTCCATTATTTAATGACTCTAACAGAGGAGACAGAACTATTTCTGTATTTCACACCCATCCCTGCACATTTTGGGATACTTTTCCCAGAAAGCATATTTTATTGTAAGCTTCCAGATAATGTACTAACTTAGTACCAGCTACTAATGTCAGATTCTAAACCCCACCATCCTCTCAATGAAACTCTGATAACGTCCCTGTAAAGAAAAATTGCCCACAGAAATGCTTCATATTATGTCTATTAAAATGTACTAACGAAGTCAATAAGAATTCAACAGACCATGAAATAAGTGCAGATATGAACAATTCCATACCACAGCATTAATGCTAAACTGTACATATACATGTGTATATATATAGCTAAACATATGCATGATATTTAAAAGAATTTTACCTAAATTCTTATTATTCTAGTACTGTATTATAGAGTGAATTTCAGATATAAATAGAGAAGAAGTCACATATGCAGTCAGTTAAAACCTTGTAAGTAATGTGCAGGCATGTATTCTTACAACTGTGTAATATTTAGACATTTATTTTTCACATTTATTTTTATTTATATATATGCACATATTAATTTGAGTAGATTTATTATTCATGAATTTATAAATTTAGATACTTGACATGTAAAAAAACCCATCAATCACCCTTTTCCTGCGAAACTGGGGCTACGGCTAAATTAATTGCTTCAGAAAGTTTAACTGAGCACCTCAGTTTTCAAGCAACAACTTAAAAGAAGCTTGCCTTCATTGTGTTAAAATCTATCAGCTTTTACTAGTGGTGAACGAAATACAGATTGAATCAGATCTCTAGCTTGTGGAAACCCACAATGACTCTCTGATGTCCCCTCAAAGTGAGAATTTCTCTTGTGTTCAACAGAGTGTGAAAGTAAACCAACCTTCTACTAATCTACTTTTTTTTGTGTATGAGGTGTGGCTAGAAAGGACAGAGAAAGGTTGCCAGTAACTGGAGAATAATTAATACATCCTGCAGTGATTAAATATTCTTTGACTTTTAGTTTCTTTCACTAAAACCAGCAGTTGCTGCATATGGTGTAGCTACAAATATATTTCATGGTGTGCCATTAAAAGTAACTTAAATTCTTGAAATATTTTATGACATTTTTGATGTAATCATGATCAATTCTTTCATTTTTTTATCAGAGAAAGGTCAAAAGATTGATGGTTAAAATTGGCTCAGCTTCTACTTTTTAACAAGTGTAATTGATAATTTATCCTATACTTTAAATTTGTTAAAAAAAGATATTTTGGAGAAGCTCTAAAGTAAATACATATTTGCACCAGTAAAGCAGTAATGCCTCTGGCGGAGATGGTTTCCTTTTCAATGACAAGCTTCATTTGTGAAATCTGTATCTTGTTTTAGAAAATTTTTCATCAAGCAGGGATTTTATGACATATTAGAATCACAGGTTGTGATGAGATAAGATTAAGGATGCATATGTAAGAGAAAAATGAGGAAAAAAGGAATGATTTGTACATATTAAAGAAAAACAGGTGGGCTATGGACCTACTTTTTCTACTTATTTTGCAGTTTAGGGAGAAAAAAACACCTCTAGAACACTTCCGCGAGCAAATAGACAAGATTCCTTGCATTATCTCCTGTGTAAGCAAAACAATCCTAGAAACTGAAATATTTTGCAGCTTTTATTTAGAGACTCTAAATGGTATATTACACTGTCTAAAGCCATCGTGAATACTAATGTCCCTAGCTTCATGCCCAGCTTCGATTAATTTAAAGTATTTGGTTCTTGACAGTGATATCTAGCAGCCTTAGTTGGAGTGATCAGACTTAAAGCTTCACATTAAAGGGTGACTTATGATGAACATGTGATATGAATGGAATTACTGCATGGTCAGAAGAACTTAAAGGGTCTTTCACATCTGTACTGCATGTGATGAAAAAATGATTCGGGTGTTTAGAAAAAAGATAGTGTCCGTGGGAATTTCTTCACTTTTTTCCTTTGAAAAAAGAAAAGAAAACCTGCTCTAGCAATGTTCTTTGTGTAAGAATGTGAATAATTCTACGTATGTGCAGCTTCTCGGAGGAAAGAGTCCACATATGACATTGTTAAATGCCCACAAGCTAGTGTACTTGAGAAATATTTTGTTTGTATATATAGAGAGATAATGCATTCAACTCTCTACCACTATTTTCTCACATGCAAGTGGGAATATAAATTGAAAGAACAAGGAAATAATTTTAAATATATATGCTATATATTTGTACTAATTTCTCCAAAGTGAAACACTTCATAATTCTATTTCCTGAAAATCTGAGGTTTCTCTATTTATAAAAGGGGTGGAAACACATTTGTAAAGAAGATGCAATTTTTTTGCATTAATTTCACAGACCTTTTTTTTGGTTTTCCTTTATGGTTCAAATTTTCTTAATGGATTCTTCAATTTAATATTCTGGTTATTATTTGGATTGTGTCTTTAATATGTGCAATTTTTCAGTTTTTGTTTTTTAATTATCATAATTTACTAAGATTTTGTACATATTTTAAGGTATTGTGACTTCTAAAGAGTGTCAGAAAATATAGTGATTTTTTTTTGTTAAATCTGCATGAGGCAGACAGTTATGTATCAAAGGAATTGTGGGTTTTTTTTAAAAAAAGGAAGTTTTTATTTATAACTTTAATTATTATTCCATTTTAAGAATTTGTGCCTCTTGCATTTATTCATGTATTTTTAATGTGAGACTGAAGATTTTCTCTGCCTTCAGCTACATGGTGTGCATCTCAGATTGACTTTCTTTATATCAGTAAGGCCACAGTGTATGAGCAACCGAGGGAATTACATTGCTTTTCATGTGGAACATATAAAAAAACCAACAAACAAGTGAATTTTAGAATGCTTTTGATCATACAAATAACATATACTAAATGAAATCGGTCTTCATTGTTTAATCAAACATGAATGAATAGATAACACTATATCTTCAGTCTTACTAACAAAAAGTCCATGTTAGTTACTACTGAGATGTTTTTCTTCTAAACTCATTAATTTCTAAATTTCTCAAATGATTGCTTAAAATCCCTTAACATGATGCAAAGATTGGAATGTAACTGTGAAATTGGTCCGTCTTCTTAAGCTACTGAAGCACAAATGATAAATACACCTCTGTTGATAAAAGACTGCTTTGCTTGTACGCATGTACTCTTTAACTCTGACTAGCATGTAGTCAAGGGCTTTAACTGCATAATATTTATTAGAGTGGTAAGAGTGTAGATGGATAAAATATTTTTAGTATGATATTTTGAATTTGGCAGCATGACTCCTATTAATACTGATGGAGTTGTACAGCTGAATCATAGTGTATTAAGCAGAAGATATTCATCCCTACTGTTTGCTCAACAACTTGACCTTTTTACTGTAAATTAATATAATATTTTGAATTCACTTCAAACTAATTAAACTTTGAGGCCCTCCTGTACTTTTTTCATGAAAACACATATCAGGGAAAAGCTAGCTTGTCAGCATGAGCATATGGTTATCTAAATTTAGCCTATTTTTATTGAAAAGGTGTCAAATTTGAAACATTGAAACTGTCACACCATTGGAATAGCAGCTTACACTTTGCAGTATTACAGCATTTATAGCGATGCACTGTGCCAAAGAACTGTACAGCACTGGATATTTGATCCTCTCGGTATTGAAAAGTCTATGAATTCACTCCCTGATTGTTTCAATGACCTTCTTTGAATAAAAGAAAAAAAGGAATCATGCCAATAGCATGGTCAGGAGGTCTGGCTATGCTAAGGTCCCTGACCATGCTTTCTTCTTCACAAATGTGTGATCTTCTAGAAAAAATATGCAGAAATGGAACTGTTTAGATAGTCCTAGTCCTAGTCCTAGGACTTCTGCTCAGAAAATATACCTGTTATGCTGCCGTAATACTATGATTGATACTACAAGGCTGTTACAACTACAGTAAGGCTGCTGCACTCCTGTGTGCAAATATTTAAATGTAATTAGCACCTGAGTGGCCACTGGTTGAGTTCCTGTCTTGAAGATACTGTAAGGCTTGCGTACATGTTAAAAAGAGCTAAACCTCTTAATATTTTTCTGACAGCATCACTCCATGCAACTACCCACCATGAGGTAAAACTCTCATTCAAGCAGCCATGTTTTCTTAAAGTTTATCCTAGGACAGTGGATCATATTCTCACAGGAACTAAAAAAACCGCAAAACTGGCTCCAGTTTGTTCAGCAGCATAAGCAACACCACAGGAGAGAGAGAACAGGAAAAGCTGGCTTTGCCAGTTTTCTGCTGCTAAGAAGAAGTGGGGAATAAAAGCTGTGATTGTGGCTTGTCCTTGCTTTCACCCCTGTCCTCATTTCTGAGGCAGCTTTCACCTCACAGATGCAGTTGTTCCCCAGAACCAGCAGCTGTGGTAAGATCTGTGGTTGTACCGATTGGTCTGCCCAGCTTGCTGGTGACTTTGTAGGGACTGCAACGGGTACAGCAACAGAAGGACCCTGGCAGTTGGTAGTTCTTGCTTGTGCAGGGTTGGCTTCATTATCTTCAGCAACGCATCAAGCATTTTTCTTGTGCAAGACAGCTGCCTATAATATCATGGCCAAGGCAACACTTGATAATTCATGCATTCAATCTGTAGTGCAAAAAAAGGATTTAATAAACTTGAGAATTTTATGAAATTAAGGCTGTAGTATCTCAGTTGCTAAGAGATACACAATAAGAAAATTCTCTATGTTGGTGGATCAGTCATCCAGAAATGCTGGTGTACTACAGAATTGAAGTGTATTTCAAATTGAATTCTACCTAAGAAAGTGCAAGGGTACTTCTGCCAATGGCAGTTAGAAATCCTTAGACTTAGCTGAAAAAAACATAATGTCACATGTAAATTAAAGAGTAAAAAAAAAAAAAACAAAACCACAATCTTTTCTAAAAAGTTCCCTTTTATTTTAAAATAAACCACTAAATATGAAAGAGATCTTCCTTTTTTGATTCTGAGGAACATAATATGCAATTGTTCCCTTGATATTTTGTTTTTAGTATTTTTAATAATGCCTTTTCTGACATTCAGCATACTCAGAGCTCCAGGATAGTTCAACACTGAAAATGAACATACTTAAATCATAGAATCATAGAATAGTCAGGGTTAGAAAGACCTGATGATCATCTAGTTCCAACCCCCCTGCCATGGGCAGGGACACCTCCCACTAAACCATGCCACCCAAGGCACTGTCCAACCTGGCCTTGAACACCGCCAGGGATGGAGCATTCACAGCTTCCCTGGGCAACCCATTCCAGAAATATCCACAAGAGAAAAAATGTAAAGTTCTAGAAGACTTTGAAAGAAGAAATATATAGTTGACTACACTCTCTAGAAAGACTTTGAGATGTTTTTTTAAATAGAATTTGTAATGAAAAATTTTAAACAAGTGCCAGAGAAGACCAACTGTTAAAGAATGGGGGAGTGAGTTAAGATACTCACTAAAAGATATTTAACCTTATTAGGTGAATACATGTTTTGGTGGATCTGATAGCTCTGAAATGGGAGAAGCTGTTGCAGCTCATTGCCTCAAAATCAACCCACAGCAAGACTGAGCATGTAGTCCCAGTAGGCACATACACGCAGTGCACACACATGTACATCACATGTATACATGGCTGGCCATGTGGATCAGACAGGCACACAGAGCATTAAAGTGGACCCCATCCCACAATCCTGTCTGGCTGCTGAGGATGGATGTCACTAGTTGAAATATATATATGTATATACACATGTGTGCAACTTTGATCCCTCTTCCAGCCAGGCTCAAACACTCAGCCTGGCCAGCAGCTGCCCCTGCATCCTAGTCCCTCCCCAGTTGCCCCTAAGGCTGCAGCCCCACTCCAGCAGCTGGTGTAGACCCTACACTTACACACAAATGCACATGTATACACTCCCAAAGCTGGCCAAGACTGCCCTGGTCCCCTTTCTGTCCTCTTGTGGGTGTGCAGAAGAGCTTTGACCAAATCTTTAATAAGATATAGATGCGTCTTTTAAAACTTTACTATTCTGTCAGAGCCTAGAGCAGAAATGGAGGATAGGAAAACTTCAAGAATTGCCTCAGATGGATCTGTGCAATGTCCTGTAACTTATTTCAGTCTGCTGAAGAGGGAGTTTAAAATAAAATGGTGAGCTTTGTAAAGAAGAAGCTAAGCAATGAAAATATGGAAGTTTTTTTCTTAGTTTGCACAGCTAAGTCAATCACTATTTGTCATTTCTTTCCTCAACTAAGTGAAAGCATTTCAAAGAAACTTGAGTGCAAGTTGGCTTCATATATCTGAAGTAATTCAGTCCTGACAAGTCTCCTGCAGAGAAGAGAAACTGAGAACTGAGGCCAGCAACTTCTTAAACAATCTCAGCTGATGCTTCTGCAATAACTGTCAGCACACCTAGATCCAATTCTCAGTCAGCAAAGTAGCTTCTGTCCTTCAGTGGCATGTGCTAAATTGCTTTCCTGGATTGAGACAGTATGCTCTATGGATAAATCAAAAAGAGGAATGCCATGGCTTCTGTAAAGGCAGTAGGGTTTCTGAGCATTTAACAACATTTGTATCTAAAGTTTTCGTATTACAGATGAAAAAAATTACCCTTTTATCTATAGTTTATTTCCCATGATTACATTCTTATTGACAACTATGTTATTGATAGTGCAAAATGAAAACTTAAAATCTGGAACATTTAGACCACCTCTGATTAAAACATCTTAAAAACAGGAAGAGATAGATAGACCTGTCTTGTTGCTTTTGTTTTATTTTCATTCATTTTATTAATCTGTTTAGTCCAAATGATAGACTGTATCCCATAGCTTTCTCTGATACCTCAGTCTCTATTTTTCAGCTTGATGGCTGTTGACAGGCATAAGAAAGTACTTCAAAGCATGTAAAATGCCTCTCATAAATGTTCTGTTAGAATCCCAGCAATCACTTGAATAATTTTTCACTGTTTTATTACAGATGGCAGGTCTGGGTTCACTGTGAAGCAGACAGCAACTCACTGCCTGGCCACTTGCAAAGGCAGTGCAGTAAGAGCAGCATGCACAGAACAAATACAAGAACATAAACACCTGAATATAAAAGAATGTGCAGAAATATTTGTAGTATTGGATGCCTGTTGGACACCTTTCACCAGCGTACAGAGGGAATAACTCCATGGAGATTTGTAGGCTCATTGCAGACTCACATTTTCACCATGTTATGTGAGAACCATGTTATGTGAGAACCAAGTCTGACACGGTTTTTTCAAATAAGCAATGTCATAAAAATATAATTCAGATTAAATTTATTCTGTTGTGCAATTGTTGCATCTTTATGTCAATATGAACAGTATGACACTTCAAAATGAATATGACAGCTGTCGTTTTTATTCTGGTCACATTTTTGGTCAGCTTGCTAGTTCCCCATTAAACTCACATATGTGTCAAAATGTTTACATATATTGTGAAGATCTGAGGTTATATTGACTTCCTCTGTGTTTAAGCTGCCCTTTCAACCGTTACAAAAGGAAACAGTATAAAAGATCCTGTTCACTGCACAAACATCTCAGGCTTCACTTCCCATGCGGACAGCTCTTCGACAGCTGCTCTGCTGTGGGTTTTTTTTGACTTCACAGATATGCTCAGATGCTGTTATGAGCTGGTTGTGGCATCAGGGAACTCACATCATGCTGTTGATGTCTGCAGAGTGCCATCTTCCCAAGAATCAATGGCCTTGGTTTAAACAACTCAGGTTTCGCTATGCTCCACTGTGGGTAATTTAGGAACTGTATCTTCCATGATCTGTGGGATTTCAATGAACCTTTAGATTTTGGTAGGGTTACACTCTAATAAAAAAGGAAACATTGAAGCAAATCCCCCTTTTTTTTTTTCCCATTATTAACAGCCAATGACAAATCAAGAAGTCTCATATGAAGTTTTTTGAAAAAAATATTGTGTCATAACGCATTGCATCCATTACATCATAATGGAAACAAAAATAACAATTAGCTCAATTGTGGATGTTTCTTTATTGTAGCAACTTTCAGTTGCTTCTGTATGGCTTATACTCTTGTTTCCTTCCTCGAATGTGTGCGGCTGTGGTTGCTTGGCTTTTTAAATACAGCTTTTTTCATGCACTATCTCTTGATGTCTTATGTACAGGTAGCACACTGGATGACAGACTGTGGAAAAACATCACAGGGATAACTTACACAACATCAGTCAAATCATTGGCAGAATCTAGAATAAAACTTAGAGGAAAATTCAAGGCCTATTAACAAAAAGTATCTTACCTTGATTTCTATTTTTCGCCTTTTAACGGTGGGTGAGCCCTTGTTCTTAATTAGAAAGCTGTCCAAGCATCTATTTGAATCTGTCTGTTAGCTGATAGATTGCCTATCACATATTTAATCATGTAGACCTAGGTCATTAACTTTAAGTAACTCAGTTTTGCTAGGTTCATTATTGTTCATCTTTGTAGCTCATGTATGAGTTACACTACAAAATCAGATTGCTACTAAATCAATCACATAATGTAATTCCAAGTCTTCTCCCACCTGGCATCCTTTCAACAAAGCACCGTGACCAAAAGACTATGTTTGGTGTTTCTGATCAGCTGAAATCTGTTGCAGAGAGATTTTTGGCAAAATGGTCCAAAAGCTTCCCTAAAGCTCTTTAACAAGTTAAACTGTTATATCAAACTGTTGTTAGGAATTAGTTTATTCAGGTAAAGATCCTATAGTTAAATAGATTTCACACATCCTTCTCCCATGGTCTGCCTTACAGTCCTTCAGGAAAAGGAGTAAATTGAAAACAAAATAGCAGCAGTTCTTTCAAATTTGGGCTTCATCCCTTATGCCTACAGAGGTGTTCATGACTCTACAAATACCCTGGAAAAATAAAGCAAGATCTAAGAGTGAAATAAGCCTGTACATCTGTGAAATGCAAAGCAGAGAGACAGGATTAGCCACAGTAGAGGATTGTCAGCTCATCTCAGGTCAGAGGCTGCACACAGTTCAAAGCCTGACAGTCACCTGGAAGTCCTGCTGTCAGATCAATCTTTGGAATGGGAAAGGAGATGTTAAATTCCCTGAAAAGCATGTAATGTTTTTATGCATGATCAAATTTGTGCAAGCCTATGGCACTTCTGCATGGGGCCAGCACTTGATGCTGTTGAAGGTGTTACAATTTAGGACCCAAAACTTGATCAGAAGTACACCAGTTTCTGTGTGTGGGAGTCTAACCACTATCTGTAATTCTGGACTAAAAGAAACTAGAATTTTAGTTCATTAATTGGCTCTAATACTTTAAATCCAACCCAAGGATGCTTATAAGACAGTAATGTGTAATTTGTCAGCTCTCCTGAGGAAAAACAGACAAATAGATGCCAATCTCATTATGCAAAAAACTTGAAGGTGAAAAAACTGAGGATTCCAAAAATACTCTCCATATGTAGTGTGGTCACACCTGATGAGAGCTTGATGTCAAGGCGAAAAGTGAGATACACATCTAATTGCAGTCTTCTAGCTTCTGCAAAATTATTTGGGTGGATTACCAGTTATCAGCTTTGCAAGCCCACTTTTTCTAACCACCAAATAAAGCTTTCATCTTTATGAAGAATGGGTTGTAATATTGCACTTGCTGGTTTTATTTCCACAAAAAAATATATGTGCAAATGAATTTGTACAGACTTCTTGTGAAAACTGAAATCAATATTTTTTTATAAGTGTGAAAATAAGCTTTCATTTTTTCAAAGTTACTATCATTCTACTGAATACAGACTCTCTCCTTAAAAGTGTTTTCAATTTGTTAGGGATGCAAATTCCAGGTACTTTTTGGAAATCTGCTTGAAAGAAATTCCAGAATTCTTCCCTTGGTAAACAACCCTCTTCAGCCTACATGATTCCATTGACCAGTTTGCTTAATTTTCAAGTTGCATTTGAAAGTGAAAACCTTGTACCTCATTTGTTCTCATTTATTCTTCTGCAGAACTGGAAGAGGTTGTTGAATGGTTCCTTAGTGCAAAATTGATTTCAGTTGCTTTGCTTGAGACTTATTAAAGAATAATAACCACTTTTTGTCACTTTCTTGATTATTCGGTGGATATTGTGCACAAACACAGCTACATGATTAGTACGCTGTGTTTCCACTCTATCCCTGTGAAGCAAATGTTTCTGGCTTGTCTGTGTGGCACAAACATGTAAATTCATGGCAGACCATTGTCCTGACAGAATATCTTCTAGTAATACTTGCTAACAGTAACAATTCTATTTAGTCTTTAATCACCCTTATTTGTTTTCAATGGTACTCTTGCCTCTATTGTGGTCTCTCAACCAGCACATGCCATTTAATACTGCTGTTCAAGTTACGTTCTTTAAACTGTCTGATTTCTTCTTTTTTAAAAAACTAAATGTCTGCTTGTGAAAGAAGCATGAATTGTACTGGAACACTGCAGGTCTTTCAAACAAGATGGTCTTGCTTATAAAGTAACTATGGGGTACTATGAAGCTAAAATCTGACAAAAGCTGCAAAATAACAGCTTTATGGCATGAGCATCTGAGGCAAGAACAGAAAGAAAAAAATTCTGTGGATATCTTACTCCTTGATCTGACTGGAAATAATCATTCTCTTTACCAAGAAACTTCTATGAATATTCCTTATAACTTGTTTTTTTTTTTTAAAATAATCTAACCTGCTAATATAAATACCTGGTTTGTTCTGTCATTAACTGCAATAAAAGAGAGCAGAAACCCCAGAAGGGAAGAATAGACAGGGAAGGATATGAAGCAACAGTTCTAATGATTTGTTCTTTGAAAAAAACTTTTTTTATTGAAGCTAGGTAAACCGTTCATTTGTTTGTTTCAATTTTTAATAGTGTCAGAGAAGAAATGTTGTTAGACCTACAATGCAGGAAAAAATAAGGTGAAGAATCTTGAGACATACCCTTGACATCATTTTAAAGTTAATTTGGATTTGTTAAACAATAACATGAGGATAAAAATAGAAAAATAGAAGATGATGCTTTACCATGTATATAAAGTACTTTTCATACTGAATGCAGTTATTTCTCATATCTGATTATTCTGTGAACATTTACACCCATGCAAAGTTATTGGCTTTCTGTTGGTTGCGTATCTGCATCTTGGAGTAGAATTTGTTCCAGTGACTTCATTTGCTGTCACATATAGTAACTAGATTATTTTGACAGGGAAATCCACAAGGAGAAAAATGCATATATCTGTGTGAATTAATATAAGTACTGCAGGATGGGATTTAATTATTAAACACACTCTGTTCTCTGGTAAGAAAACAGGTACCAGATGGTATGCATGCATCTCAAAATATGTTTGCTCTATACCTGTGGGTTTTGAAGCAAAATATAACCTTCCTCACATCTGGCATACCACCTCAGGAAATCTGAAAGTGTGCAAAGTGGACAGATATTTTCAGATTACAAAAGTCTATGCTGAGTAGATTTAATCTGTATTTTATATAGATAGTGGCACGAAATAGGAAGATCAACAGAATACTAAAAAATACTAATTCTGTGCAGCATTTTGTATCTAATTTGTAGATTTCCAGCTGTGCAATACCAGCTTTCTTAGAATAGCTACAAATGTCATATATAATTTATTATGTAGTTTCCATTGCTAGACAGAAAAATGTACACTGGGAGTTATCTAAAAATGTGTTGACATGCAGGCTTATATATAAATAATAAATACTTTTTACTATCTCCTAAGGGAGCTGTCAGAGAACTCCAACAACCTACAGTGTTTTTTCTTTTCAGTAGAGTTGACATATACAGCATTATTGTTCCAGTCCAGCACAGGATCTGCGTAAGTATATATGCATCAATAATTACACAGAGCTATCTTAAAGAACTATATATTGTGTTTAACTACTGGGAAGGTTGTGATACACTGCACACTGCAGTAGTAGAAGATACAGTGGTGAGTATAAGCCTAACTTTCTCGTTGGACTACTCAGGGTGTTTAACATGGGGTTTTCACATGGGTAGCCTTCCTCTTAAACATCAAGCTAGCGCAAGTGTCTCCTCAGAGCAATTTAGAGTGCTGTGAATCTTCCTTCCAAACTGCCTAGTTCCACAGGATATTGACTGCTTGCTTCAAAGTTACTAGAATATCCAGATTCTGTGGCACAAGGAATAATACAGTTGTAATTATGTGACTATATGAGTTGATATTTTTTATATCTAACAGCTGCATGAAATATATAGGGTTTGTTTTGGGGTATTTTTTTCACTGTTAGATTGGGTAAAGCATTTTTTTCTGAATAAAGAACACAGGGAAACACACTTTTCTTCTATTGCGCCTGTGCTGATATATTGGGTTGCCTGATTAAACAATTAGTCTGCAGCCAGAAGTGTGAGAGGAGTAGACAGGCCGATATCCACGCTGGACTGACTTTGACTCCCCACTGCAAATGAACAGCTGAGGAGCCTGAAGCTAAGGCTTCAGGGAGAGAAGGCAGTAATAAGTCTGATGCCATGCTGAACAGCCTGGAGGAACTGCTGGAATCTCTTCATGCAACTGGTCTTTAGTATGTATTCCAACCACCATTCAGATGGTTTGTGCTCTGGGATTGGGTTGTAGTCTGAATACCCACAGAAGCACCTGACATGGCCTGACAGAGGTATTTGGCCAGGATAGCTGCTGCCTTTATCATGTAAAAGTGTCTTAGGTTTTCTAATGAAAACTGGCTGATGTTATGACATGGTTTTGGGCACTGAAATTAATGTGGGAAAATTCTGATGGAAAATCACCAGATTATGTACATAAAAAGTTGAACAAATACTTAAATGACAGCTTGAATATGAATACTTTCCTAAAATGTATGGTTAAATACTTTGCTATTTTGTGCCCTATGAGTTTGGATATTTATTTACCCAGTGTTATTAAGCTTAATGGGAACTAAAGACTACAACGGTTTCATCTGTCAGTTTTGTTCAAAGGAATTTTTTCAACAACATTAGGATGTTTATGGGAATTATTGCTTTGCATCAACATTTTTCCTATGTTCAGTCTGAAATCAAAAGCCTGAAAACAATCTCAGCTTTAGGTACATATTTCTTAGAACCCAAAATATTACTGAGATTTGTTGTTTTTTGCTTTTCTATCACCAGAGTCTAAGGTTATATTTGATAAGAAACAAAACTACACTGCAGAAGGTTTTTTCCCTTATTGCTGTATTCTCAGGTGCAAACACTTGAGCGGTTTTATTGACAGCACCTGTTCCAGATATTATAACAATATTTGTGTTTCTAAGTATAACCATCCAATACTGGTGATAGAGAAATGATGTGCCATTCACAAATGAATAACAATAACTTAGTTCAGTACAAGACCTAATGAATAGAGCAACAAACGTTGCACAGGAAACATTGTTTTGATTCAGACTTTAAATGAAGTAGCAGTCTTTCCTTTTTCTTTATATCAATTGGTAAAATTGGATAGCAGAAATTCACTATATGATCATCTCCGCTCTTTGTACAATCTCCTAAATTCAGTCTGAGGAATAGTATGTAGCAGTTGTAGCACTTTCATGGTTAAAAGCAAGGCTGTTCAGTCTGAAGCCTGGTTCTGGTGAGTGCAGTTATTTAAATTCCGATCTTGTTTCAATTTAATGTAAAAGCAGAGGGAGTGACATGAGCATTTTCTGTCCTTCACCACAGCTGGGAGAATAGGCATTGTCAGCTGCAGCACACTGTCAATTTGGAAACCTGCCATTATGCTGAGAAAAACTTTTTGGCTTGTCTAACCTTGCTGTTTCTTGGGGGCAGGTGGACTTGTGGGCCAGAACACTGGCTTGGAGAATCACAAAAGTTAGATCTCTGTGAACCATTTTAAAGGCTCTGTTTTCAAACATTGCTTATTCAAGCAAGATATGTAAATAATTAACAAAAAAAAAGGATGGGTGAATGAGGTCATGGGCAGGTTAGTAGACTCTATTTTTTTTCCTTGACAGGCAGTAAAGGCCCAGTGGGACACAGAGAGGCAGTCTGACTCTAATTCTGTGCTCCTCTTTGGAGCCTCCTCTCTTCCTTCTGTCTCAGGGAGATTGCTGCTTACCTACCCAAGCGAGCTGCTTTTTTGAGATGATCTAAATTGAACTCTCAGAAGCAATATTCTGAGCCTGGCCAGAGTGAAGCGCTAGTGCCTTGTGCCTCTCAAATGCACTTCAGTTTCTGCTCCCATTGCAGGAGTAGGAGAGGTACTAAGGTCACCCAGTATAGCAAGTCATCCTGTTTCCTCTGTACTGTGGAGAGACTTATGACCAATTGTTATTGAAGGAAGGCAACCAACGAGGTAATGGCAGCCTTACATGAAAAATATCCACCTTTCAAGTGGGTAAATGTCTCTTTGGGAAGGAAATGTTAACTGTTGTTCATTGCAATTGTGATACTTTAAACTGGGATTCATAACATCTGTGTTTTATTTTTAGCTGCAAAAAACACACCATGAGGGTGGTATCACAAAAGAATGCCTATCTTCAACTTGCCTACATGAGGATGCCAGAAAAGATGAATTGCAGTGGTGAGAAAAAATAATAAAAACCCCTAGCCTAGTTTTTTGAGGACAATGGAATCTCTATTCTTGCACTTCATTTCAGGGATGCCATACATAATTATTGAGCTAATGTGCTCATCATAAGCCAAAGAATGAAGGTATGACAGGCATATTTTGTAGGTTAGACTTTCCACATCTCCTTTGGTTAAAAAAAGAGATAAATTCTTAATTATTGATTTATTCTTCTGGACAGAAATAAACTGGTATATCTGTCAATTATTAATAAATGATGACACAAATTTACTGGGAAAATCCCAGCTCATCCATTATCTAAAAGACACAAAAATATCCTCAAATAAGAGTTAAATAATGTAGGTCTGGGGAAATTCTAGTTCTTTGTAATAAAAATGAAAAAGCCAAGTGCAGAGACATGGGTTTAGCAGTCCTTATAAGGAGATGTACCAAATCAATCTGTTTAAAAGCACCTTTTCTAATGAGTTGGATTGGGGATGAAACTTGCCACAAGTATCATTCTCAAACTAAACAACAACTGTAAGCATTACAAAAAGGTTATCGTGGAGGCAGAACTGAAAGAATACTTGACAATCACTCATCTCACATATGAAGAATGATTGTATTGGCTGAATAGCTCTGTTTGAACTGGAGACCCAGGAAGAGTACATGGACTTTTGTGGGTTTATCAATTTCCTCATATAATTCTATAATAGCATTTTTTTATTCCAGTTATTCTTCCTGTGGGAGAAGAAAAGCCATATATGAAGCTTGAAGACCTTTTCAACTCTAGTCTGAGCAAATACACACATTTTCATCCTCTCTACACTTTGATATGTCTATTTATTGAAGGAGATTTTCTGATTTTCCTCTATTTTCCAATTCTCTTTCCCAGCCATCTTTTTCTTAACTGTGAGCAGCTGAACTATGTCAAAATATGCACTTCAATATCTATCAATTAATCTGAAACCTTATTTATCATAGGATAAATTTTGCCTTGTTTAGTAATTGTTTTTTTTTTTCTTTCCTCATGTCAGTACCTGGAATCAATAAAGAGATCTTGAAACACTGAATTAGTTTCTTGATAGCACCTTCATGAATCAATTTCTCTTCCCACAGCAACCCAAAACTGGGGTTATGCAGTACTTCAACAGAAGATATTCTTCTGGTCATAGGAAAACAAGAAATGCATTGAACTGAACAAATTATTTGTTGCGAAAGGAGTTTTCTTCTCAGTGTAGCAGCAGCCAGATGTCTGAAATATTGAAGATTCAAATAACTTAAATCATTTTGGATTTATATATTTTCATGTAGAATTCTGCAGGAGAAGCTGCAGTACTTTCCCCACATCATGTGTAAAACATAAGTTTACAGAGTAATACATCTGTCAGCATCTAGACAAAAAAAAACATAAAACCAAGCTGTTTATAAGGATCCAGAACAAAAAGAAATTACTGGCTTCCAAAGATTTGAAAAAAATGTATGTGCATAACAAAGAATAAAACAAAAATTGAATTACTACTAATGACTACTAATGATTCTCATTGAGATCATACATATTCCAGATGATGAAAATCAGGTTCCAACTCTGATTTCATGAAAGATCAGAGGCAAGGGACAATGGATTGCACCTCAGCACCAGACACACTGAGGGGACCAGCTTAGGGAAACTAATAGAAAAAAACAAGGAAAAATAATATAGAAAATGGGTGTTTCTACATGTAAGAAACATTAACAGATTGTGAAAAATCACAGTCCAAATCTACTTAATCTCTTAGTAGCCAAAAACATGAAGAAATTGAATGCTGATGAAGTACAGCAAGAGTCTGTGGAGAGAGGTGTTTTCATTCTTTATTCCTATAATATTTTAGAGGAAGAAAAGAGCAAAATATATATAAATATATATTTGTTGTGTTAACTGTGATTTAATATTTCTGTTTTAGTATTTAACATTGAGAAATAACATAAGTTTTTAAACTGAATACAGTAAATTAATCAAAAAACAAAAGGGCAAGGAGTACATAAAATTCAGGCTCAGCATAATGGACAGTCCAGGGCCAAAAAGAGGATGGTATAAACTTCTTAAAATTCCTGGATTACACAATAAAATTTTTCTTTCTTTTTTCTCTATTAAAAAGTTGCTGATTCGCAAAAGCAAGAACATATTAAATCTCTTCTATAGTTTAAAATTATCTTATGTGCTGTTTGACAATTTCAACTAACTCTTGCAACCTCTTTATAAACCCTCCTGACTGAAACAGATGGATGTGTAATTCAAATAATGAGCTAGATCCTCTCCCTGTAGCAGTCAATTATACAGGGTTTTTTTTCCAGTATAGTATTCAAGAGACTAAGATCTTCCTCTATATATAGATCACCTAACATGACCTTGCTTATGGAGTGTTAGAGCCAAACCAGAACAGTAGGATATGTATGTTGCTGCATTTTTAAAAGTGCCAGCTGATAGCTTAAGAACTATTGTATCTGACAACATTTGCACTTAAATTGTTCCCTGTACTTACACACTGATCTTTTAATGTGGTACTTTCTGAGGTAAACTGCCCAGAGACATCTGATGCCTGAGCATTAATGCCATGCAAAGAATCCAAGTAGCACTGCATTTTGCTGAGAAAATTATGACAGTAAGGGAATGCAAGATCTTTTCATAACAATAAATGACAATCTCTAAATGGTGAGAACTCATGGCAAAGGTTTAATTTGCATTTAGCACTGAATATAGAGTCATCTAAGGACCTGTCAAGTGGTGTGCATGCAGAGCTCATCAAAGGTATTGTGCACGAATTTATGTTCCTCTGTTTGTCAACATGCACTTTGGACCAGGTTACAGTGTGAGAAACTTTACTTGTAAAAGCATTTGACTGAGTGTTGTGGAAATTTCCCTGGATCCATAAGGTATCAATGACAAAACTGTAGGATTTGAATACCTTGTTTAACAAGGGAAGCAAACTTAAGAAGATTGAGTAGGGGCCTCAGTGCTGTTCATACTCATTAGACTCACCAGAACTCATCAAGGAAAATGATACGCTGTTTGCCTTTGTCTTGAATGGCTCTGTTGAGGGTGCAATTTATGTAGCTTGTGGGGTAAAGTCTCATAAAGCTGTGCAATGGGCTGGATTTACTCATGAACGAGCCTGTCCGCTGATGAAAAGAAAATTTCTTGCCCGTTGCAGAGCAGCTCAAAAAAGTAAGGACAGTCATTTCTGTTCTGCTTTATATAACCTCTTGGTATGTAAATATAAACATTAATTGCATGTGGCTGTGGAATGATGTGGAACTGAAGAATAAGGGAGAGCTGAAACCTGGATCTGCAGTTAAAAACAGCCTTAGAGTGCTCCTTTTACAAAGAAATGGGATTTAATATGCTATAATTCACAGTCTGTTGAGTTTACAACTTTCAATCTCTTCATAAAGAGACATGTAAAGTCTCTAGAATTTCTGTGATGCATGATATCCATGAAATAGCTTGTTTGCATAAGTTTCGATTTTGAAATAGTTTTCTGCATATGAAGCATTTATATGTATAATGTTGTCTAAACAAAGATGCTTTTATGCTCTGACTTACCATACAAATGCAATTAACAATTGCCTGCTTTCAGTTATATACAGCATCTATGCTAAAAGTCTATATTTCTTATATGCTAGTTGGTGAAACTTTCAGGTTTCTTTTAATTTGGACACAAGTACAGCTGCTTTCACAGTCAATGATAGGAAATATAATGTTGTGCCAGCCTCTTTTTGCAGTTGTACCACATAAGGAGGACAACATAGGTTGATGAATACTGCCTTATGGCACGCTTTCTCACTTGACAATAAATATTTCCTTAGCAGCATGTAGAATCATAGAATAGAATCATAGAATAGTTAGGGTTGGAAAAAACCCTAAGATCATCTAGACCAACACCCCTGCCATGGGCAGGGGCACATCACACTAAACCATATCACCCAAGGCTACATCCAACCTGACCTTGAACACCACCACGGGTGGAGCATTCCCAGCTTCCATGGGTAACCCATTCCAGTGCCTCAGCACCCTTACAGTAAAGAATTTCTTCCTCATATCCAATCTAAATTTACCCTGTTTAAGTTTAAACCCATTACTCCTTTTCCTACCACTACAGTCCCTAATGAAGAATCACTCCCCAGCATTCCTATAAGCCCCCTTCAGATACTGGAAGGCTGCTATGAGGTCTCTATGCAGTCTTCTCTTCTCCAGGCTGAACAGGCCCAACTTGCTCATCCTGTCTTCATACGGGAGATGCTCCAGTTGATCATTCTCGTGGCCCTCCTTTGGACTTGTTCCAAAAGTTGCATGTCCTTTTTATGTTGAGAACACCAGAACTGCACACAATACTCCAAGTGAGGTCTCACAAGAGCAGAGTA
>JAOEHY010016858.1:0-12225 GCA_025447955.1 Psilopsiagon aurifrons | reverse complement strand
CCACAAGTCAAAAACACAGTGCTGCACCAACTACTAAGAAGAAGAAAAATGACTGCTACTGCTGAACCCATGACACTGGGGCAGGGAGGGCAATGATGGTGCAGGAAGGCAGCAGGGGCAGGCACTCATCTGTTTTCTACATTCCCTCAGCATTGCCTTCTGCTGAAGGAACCTCAGCAGATCTGCTCTTTCAGCTGGTGCACAGAGCAGAAAGGATTCCTTCTGCTGTTTGCCAAGTGCTCAATCCACCCTATTCTGACCAGACACTGACACAGAGATTTGATATTTAATGCATACAGAGAGATTGCCAAGTTTTACTGCTCATTAGCTGCAAACTATCAACCAGCAAACTAGCTGTCTACCAGATACCTCCTTAGGTGAAGCTAACTGAGGCATGGCACTTGTAAATGACACAGTGGTGTAGGTGTTTGCCACTAAAATGGGTGACTTAGAAACTGTTCTTAGTCTATAAGCAAATAAAATAGCAAAATAATTATGGAGGTGGGCATTGTTCCAAGGGATGCATGCCACTGAATGAGAACACACTAACTATGGCATGCAGAGAATAAAGTATAATACATTTCCTTCTCTCCTTTCGTCTCACTTCCCTCTTTCCGAGCTGTAAACATGGGCCCATATCCCACACCCCAGTCCTCTTCACTGCGCAGCAAATGACATACCTTCATTTATGGTGGCAGTGCCTCTGTAGCCTCCTTCTCTTGGCATCTGTGATAATAAGACAACATGGTCACTTCACTGGCACACTACAAGGCCAGTACTTTACACACCCCAGAGGGAAGGAAATTGGATCAGGAGGATATTTATGGTTTGTATTGATGGAATTTCTGACTGCTTTGGAAAAACAGCAACTAGGAATTAACCATGAAACAGTTGTACTCTTCCTCCTCTCTTGAAAAAGATCTACACTGCAAAAGACATTCAAAATTGTGGACTGTCAGAATGAAAGTGGCCTGCACATTTTTAATTCTGTTCCTCTGTATTTATGCATTATGAAAGGAGAATTCATTCTAACCCATTCCCACGACCTGTTCCTGTAAAAGTTGTCAGACTAAATGATCAAGATGGGCCTCTCTAGTTTTGCAACCTATGGAGTTCTGATCTAAAATGACAGGATCACACACCATTTTCCCCTCAGTCATGCCTACGATAGTGCATCAGGTAGATCTGTACCGTGCCTGAATTAGTTTGCTGTCTCTGGGACAACAGTTACATTTGTTGGAGAATTTGTGAGATATGTAGAGTGGAATGGGTAAACTTAAAAAAAAAAATAAACAAAACACAACAAAAAAGGACATTCACTCTAGGGAGATGGATTCTCTCCTTGACTCTGTCACATAGTTCTGTGTAGTGTAAATTTAGGCTGGGTTTCCATATGCAATTATTAATTTCTAGACTATAGTTGCTGAGCACTTCATGGGAAATGCTGAACATTTAAAGCTGCAATTCAAAGGAAAATCCTGTGTTTTCTACACAGATGATAGCACAGAATGATAAATTCTTTATACAAATGCTTGGAATTTGGAATCCAAATTAGTGCGGAATTCTGGTAGTCATGTGTCTGGCAATAACAATATCAGCTTACCACAATGGTACAAAGATAACCTCAATTATGTTTGTGAACAGCTACAAATGCTGGATGAATGGAATTACACAAGGAGGTAAATAAGTGTGTTTAGAACAAAAACCAATTGATGTGCCGTAAATAAGACAGTATCACATATGTATTCATGAAGATGAAGCAAAATAAGAAATAGCTGTTCTTTCCTCTATTATGTGAAATGTGAAATACTTCTATAGAAAATAAATCTAATTTATGAACAAATGTTTTAAAGTATATGAAAATTAACTTATATGATTTCCATACACATTTTAATGATGTACAGGTCTAGATAAAGGTGTAAAGATCTAATGTAAAGACCTAGATGTAAAGATCTAGATAACTTATTTAAATAAGTTTTTAACTTATTAAAATGGTCAACTGCTTTCAGAAATCTTATATTAGACCAAGATCTCAACTGATCTCTCAAATGCTAGAGAACACTCTTCACTGCATTTTAAAATCAATAATAGCAAGGTACCACCAGAAAAAATTACAAAAGGTTAATATGCATTATACAAAGTAACATGAAATGCTCAATTCTCAAGCTGAATTTCTGGTCTATAAATTGTATTCCTTGGTCTGTTAACTGGGGATTGCTTTTCAGAAAGGCTTTTAAGGTAACATACCCATAATTTTACTTACATAACTCCCCATCTACTATGACATTCCTTTTGATAATTGAGTAGGCTTTCTGAACCTCTGGACTTTAATGTCAGACCCCTTGGCAGAGGCAGGTGCAAAATATTCCAAGGAAATCACTGCAGCCTTACAACACATGGGCACATCTTGTGATCCTAGAATACATGGTTCTGAATCATCATTCTACTGAGAATAAAAGGCAAAACTACACCTGGTTAAATAAACCCTTAAACTAGAGGGCTGGGGTATGCCTGTGGGAAAGTTTAACCTGCTCAAATTTTAAACAGTTCTACTTTGCAAACAGAAGCTCTTGTGACCAGTAACTCTAAGGTCTAAGGTTTTTTCAAAGGTAAGACACAGACTGAAATAAGACACAGACTGAAACATCTAGTCTTAGCTACATATAACACCCCTTGTGCAGAAATATTTTCCAATTCCTGTTTTAGATAAATGAATTCTCATGCAATGACTAAAATATAGTTCTCTGGGGACTAAAGTCACTTTTAAAAATGGCTTAATAGTCAGTTTAGTGAAAGAGTAAAAAAAGTGGCAAGATAGCAAATCTAGATTCTGTGTTCTAAATGTGAGGACCTCCTGCAATGGTAGGAAGAATCTGATTCCTCTGATTCTTCCTACGCTGAAATAATACTGCTGTTAAGCTGCAAGAGTCACCAATAAACAGTTTTGGAAGATGCATCTGATTCACGATTTCACTATGCTAACATCAGTTTGACAGGTGTGATGTATCAACACAGTATTATGAGCTTAAGATAAATTATAGTATTCTTTCTCATCAAGCAGCAAACTGCGGGGGCATATTGCACAAAGCTCAGTGTGTTCAGTAACCAGGCATTTGTGCCTGCTGCCTAAAATAGAATGTCTTCTGTGACGGGTTAATCCCTCTTTGGCTCTGATCCTGGGTAGATTACTAGATATAGCCTGCTATGAAAGACTGCTGTGTAAGGCAAGTATTTCACTTAAGTCATTTAACACATTCTCTAAACAGTAGAAGTGTCTTCTGCATTTGCTAGCACTGTGAGGAATAAATTTATTGTCTTTGCTAAAGTTTCTAATGCATATTTTTTTATGTATTAGAATTTTCTTGATCCTGTACATTTTGAATATCAGGGAAGAAATCAGTCTTTGACTTTGCCTTGGTGTACTAATTAGTGTGTGTTCATAATTAGAGCACAAAATGTTTTTGGTCATTCTGGTTTTTGGTCATCACTTGATTTTTAAATTAAACTTTATGGCAAGACTGCAGTGATAACTGCGGTCTACTTTACACTCACCTGAAGGTCAGTAAATATGAGAACTTGGCAAAGGAAAAAGAATATTCCTCAAGCATTTCCCTGTAAGAAAAACAAATCTATTTCAGCTGAGTTTATGCCGCCATATGAAGGAGCTTTTTACTGCCTTTCAATTGTTTGAATTTTCTTGAAATGAATGTGTGTAGAAGCCAAGTTATAAACTTAGAAAGTTTACACTTTTTTGTCAATTTGGAATCAGAGTACTTGATTCTTAAGATGATCTTTATAAAAGCAGATTATTTTGAAATACTCTACCTTGGTGTTCAAATCACTATCTTCATGTGCATGTCAGCAAAATTTTCTGATTACAAGTGTTTAAACTGCCAGAGCTTGACATTTGGTCAGAGAATAGAAATAGCATTGTGCAATAACTGTGAGTAACCAGTACTCCCAGATATTGTGGGAGTTTCACAGGGAAATGCTGAGACACTAGAACAATTAGACATTGCTCAACAGAAATGAAAATGCCACCCCAAAGGTCCCAAGTTACTCTAAATAAAGATAATTCTTGAGGAAATTAATTTGTTAACATTTCTGAATAAAAATCGGAAAAGCCTGTGAAAGAAATCCATAATCACCTACTATAAATATCATAAATATGGATAGCTAAAAGGACTGGGAGGTGGTTTTTTGGGTGTTTTTTTTTTTTTTTCTCTTTTTTTTTTTTTTTAATTGGACCTTCATGCCATTGTTATATTTTCTTATTTTCCTTTCTATTGAATTTTGTGTTCAGACTGATGTAAAATGTTTGTCAAAATACATAGACATAGCGAGAACCCAAATTCATCTGTAAGCCTGAGTTGACTGGTCAGTGTGTGTCTTTGTAACATAGAGCCAAGCTCACTGTGCCAGAAAAATGTTCAAGGCAGAAAAAGTGAGCTTTGACCCTCAAGGTATGTGATCCTGCTTATGCAGATTAGACTGCAGGAGTAAGTCCCGCTGAAAGATAGGGTGTAAAGCCTGCAGGATTTTCCGACAGAGCAGACTCATACGGAAGCAGCTCAGACTTTGAGTATGGTATGAATCATTAAAATAAGGCTCAAATTTTATCCCCTTATCCTTAGAGATGAAGAAGTAGTAGATAGTTTATGTGGATGATTAGCATACCAAACCCTTTTCAGGCAAACATCAGGTCCCTTTTAGACAAGAAAAGGGGTTATAAAGAAAGGTAATCTGCCACAGTTTATAGCAACAATCATTCTTTCGAAGATACAAGCAACAAAATATCAATGAAACTAGGTAAACCAGAAATTTTGGTTTTGATATTGAGCCAAAGGATTAAAGTTCAGTTTCACAAAGAATAGAAGGGCTGCAGCAGTGAATGCTGAATTTTCAAGGCTGACTAGAGTAGTACCAGAGATATCTGCCAAAATCAACAATGTCATATCACACCTGTCAAAAGCTACAACATAACTGCCCTGGAGTGAGTCATGTTAATATCCCTGTACTCAGCAAGCCGAGCAATTATAAGCAATCTCTGCTCTCACTGACCGTCATTATAGTTATTTGTTTAATTTGTTGCTTCACCTCAGTTCTAGTTAATGTGATTTATGAGCACTTAGTGCATACTGGAAAGACAAAGGATAGAAGCGACTCTGCTGAGGGCCTGGGCTGTTGTCCAGAAATCCTAACTATATGGTGACAGAAAAAATAGGGTCTGACTCAGAAGAAAGTGGGGGATTATGGGGAGGGATGCTGCTAGCTGACATGGAAGCTGCAACAGTGAAATTAAACAAAACAAAATGAAAAAAAGATTGTAAAGGAACCAAATTTCACTTTTTTGAAGGCATGACAATAAATGCTTCTGTAACAGTTACAGACATTGCTGATCATGCTGATAGATTTACATGACTGAAAAGCTCACTTTCAGTAGTTTCATTTTGCAATGTGCACTACTATAGGTATTATAAAAATACATATTAACCACAATTTATTACATGGGAAATGAGGGTTATTATGTTCTTATAACTTGGATATTTTTAAGTTCATCCAATATCCAGGTGATGACTTAGATTTCTGAATAGCAGATGTTCAAAAGTTGGGAAAGAGAAGCTGGCCAAGAAAGCTGCCTCAGTAACAGTGCAGGTTATAAATCCAGCATGGACAATCTATTCTCCAAAACAGACCTAAAGTGATTTAAAAGGTTCATCAAGGTCACTGAAGAATACTATATAGCAGTGCTCCAAACAACCAGTTGTCAAGACTGTCAAGGCTTTCTAATGAAGTGTAGACTCTCTCTTTCTAATGAAGTGTAGACTCTCTAGAAAATAATACTAATGCTACTTGAGGCCTGAATAGCTTGAAAGCCTAGTAGGTGGTAGCTATTGACTTATTTCCTATGATAATATCTACACAGCATGGGGTAATGTCTGTTTACCTATAGTAGTAGCTAATCCATTCCTGATGCCATTCATACAAGCATCTAGCAGGTCTGAAGCCCTTTTCATGAGACAAGGAGCTCCATTACATACTGAGTCCAGGTGATGGATCGCCTTTTTTTTTTCTAATAAATTCTGAACAGTGGTTTAGCTTCAAAGAACATACAAATTATCCCAAGTCCAGGAAGAGGTTTCTCATTAGGGCTTTGTCTGGGGGTGTGGTATGGGTCTGAATAAGCTCAGTTAAAATTTAATTAATCTCTTTCACAACCTGAGTATGTTTGGGAAGAAAATTAGGTCTTTTTATAAAAATATGAGCAGTCTGGCAATGTATTTTGCAAGGAACCTAACACCAGTTGTGTCTTAGATGTGTGAAGTGCTGCTAACAGATTCAAGTTCCACATCTGAAACCAAAGAAGAAATGTATAAATTCTGGACCTTTAGACAGTTAGGATTTGACATAAGCACTAATATTCCTGTCCCTATGAAGTCTGATGATTTTTAATGCAAAAGTTGGATCAGAGCACAGGCTGAACTTAAGCATTGAAAAGTATGTTGTCTACAGATTGAGTACTTCAAAAATTGGTCAGCAGCTGAACTGGGGTCTTGGAGAAATGCAGTTTTGAATTTCAGAGCTAAGTTTCCCTTAAGTTGCTAATTCCATACCCACAGTCATGTCTGCATGGGAGAACAGCTCAGAACTCAGCCTAGCTCTGGGCCCAGATGTGGTCTAAGTGCAGACTTGTGGCACTGAATTTAACTGAACTAACAAGCCCTACCTCTTGGTTCAGGAATCTCTGCAGTGCATGGTATATATCCCCTATTCCCACTTTTGAATATGGTCTCATTTTCAAGTTGGAACTTAAATGGTGCTGGGAGCAATACCCATGTCACCAGAAAGGTTATGTGAAATCCATAGCAAACATGCTCAACTTCAACACAGTTTGTAGACTGTGTGTCCAGAACATTCAGAAAACTTCCACAGAACACAAGTCTGGAGCTTGACTAGTCCCCAAGTGCAGAGCTCCAGGCAACTTGTTCCCCAATTTAAGTCTTGCTCATAAAATAGTAATTTTAGCATGAAAAATTTCTGTCATGGTGATATATTGCCTTGGCTATTTTTACTGTTTTCTGTGTTTTTCAGTAATAGATCATGATATTGCATAGTTGCAGTGCTCTGAAAGTTTTATTTTTCCCTCCTTTTCTATTAAAAAATAAACAAATGTAATCAAGTGATTTTAAAAAAATGCGAGTTGCAAATATGAGGATATTTATTTTCCACTTAAGTGCTTAAAATATTCAATGGAAAATAGTGGTTGCTTAAACAACTGATAAAATTGTTGTAGTTTTTATTCTTCATGTATATTATATGTGCATGAAGAATAAAGAAGCAAATATGAGAAGAACAGAGTGACCATTACTTTGTTTTTCTAGAGGTCAAATAAATACTTTTGAAGTAAATGATGAAAAATAAATCCAAGAAAAGAAGTCTGTGTAACTGTACATCTCCATATTGCTGACCATGCATTCTGACCACAGCTTGAAAAATCATTAAAATGCATCCTTTACTTACAGAAAACCCTTAACTCATGTGGGTTTAGTCCTTTATTAAATATGAATGTGACAATTCATGTTCAAAACAAAGCAAGTGTTTAACCAGGACCAATTAATGAGCGTTTTTGAGGGCAGCAGTTACTGGTACATCACCCTATGCATCGCCATGACTAAAATTTTTGTATTTGCTGAAGTGTATTCTACAAGACCACTTTGTTTAAGAATATAATCTCAGTTAAATCTTCACTATGGGAAGCAAAACTTCTTGATCTTTCAGATATCAGGATTCTTGTAGACTATTTGGACAAGCAAATTTCCCATAACCAGGGAAGAAAGCCTGTTAAACTGTTGAAGCAAAATCCTAAATTCTGCCTATATGACTTCTTTTTCTCACTATTTTGAAATGAGTTTAATGACTCATTAAATAGCATAGTGGCAGTTCTACCCTACTTCTTTCAGAAGAAAAGCTCTACTAAAATAAGAAGTTTATATTATCATTAGGATTCTTTCTGCAATAATAAGCTTAAAAGGAATCTGAATAACAATAGAAAATGAGTTACAGGAGAATATTCTGCACTGTACCTTGGGTCTAGTTTGAGATCCCTTCCTGCAGCCAGCTCAGATGGTGCAGTTTAGAAGACTCCCTTTTGTCACCAAAGCTAATTAAGCAAGGCTCTATTTAGGCAAATTTAATACTTTCACTAATGAACAAAGATCATAATATCTGGCATGCAGCTGCTGCTAAGAATATCTTATTCAGTCAGCATTCACACTCTTCTTAAATTCTGCTATCCAGTGTTGTGTATGAGTTTATTTTCCCAAAAATAACTATTTATACTGACTGTAGATACTAAAGGAAGAAAATAGCACTCAGTACATGAAATCTGCTTTGCAATAGCTGTAGAAAGCCACTCATTCACTCAGAGCTGTTTGCATTTGTCTGTTGTGTGTCTCTCAAGAATGGCATGCAAGCATTAATGACTTGCCACCATTCCTTCCCTGTGAAATTTCAGAACTGATATTCATCCAGCCTGCATGAATGAATGGGGAAAGGTTTCTGTAGATAAACAGATGTTTTGTCTTCTGTGGGTTTTTAAGTTTGATCATTATAGGGAAATGGACAATAAATATTAACTTGTCAGACAATCGGTTTCTCACTGTAAGCAAAAAACCACTGAAACCAAACTCTAGATCTCTTATTTTCACTTTAGCAGAAGAGTCTCAAGAGCTGCAATGTTATTTAGATTAATTTGAAACAGCTTGCCTAATAAAACAGTAGAGGTGCCACTTCTCATTTGCAGCATTTTGAAATTTGCCAAACCCATAACTGGACACCTGAGCAGCAGAGAAAAAATCTGAGAGCTCTTTAACACACCAGCAGAAGCATTCTTTCACAAAAATATGGCAGAAATAAAATTACTTGTCTGGCGCTTAAGAATTTGACACCTGAATGTCTGAATAAAGAAATACTTAAAGAAAAAATTTCAGCAAGCTACAAACAGGAATTAAAATGTTGCCATTTAAATGAATAATGAGTTACTAATACTTTATCAATGATTCATAGATCATATCTCAGTCATTAAAAGTCAAGTCTTTGCTTTGTAAGTCACGACCACATATAATATATGAATGAAATAAGTATTTTAGATACTTCAATTTCATTCAGGTTCATACTTGGTTTTCTAGATATCACTATACTGCATCTCATGGATGCATTGTATACCTCAAAAATGTAGATGGATGAACTAAGGGAGGGTGGAAAGAGGATAATATTTTCAGAAGTCATGGCCAAATGTGATCTACATCAATAGTTATCCTCCTAAAAAAAAGTATATTTGGTGTTTAGAGTTTGTTTATTAGAAGAAAAATTTCCAAAACTATCTACTTGGCTAAAAACCCCATATTTCATGATTAGGTACATTGAATCTTTGTTGGTGACATAGACAGTGGGAGTGAGTGTGCCCTCAGCAAGTTTGCCGATGACATCAAGCTGTGTGGTTTGGTTGATACGTTGGAGGGAAGGAATGCCATCCAGAGGGACCTTGACAGGCTTGTGAGGTGGGCTGATGCCAATCTGATGAAGTCTAACCATGAGAACTTCAAAGTCTGCACCTGGATCAGAGCAATCCCAGGCACAGCTAAAAGTTGGGCAGAGAAGAGATTCAGAGCAGCCCTGTGGAGAAGTACCTGAGGGTGCTGATCAATGAGAAAATGAACATGAGCCAGCTTCAGTGTGTGCTCGCAGCCCAGAAAGCCAACTGCATCCTGGGCTGCATCAAAACGAATGTGTCCATCAGGTCAAGGGAGGTGATCCTGCCCCTCTGCTCTTGTGAGACCTCATTTGGAGTATTGTGTGCAGTTCTGGTGTCCTCAACATAAAAAGGACATGCAACTTTTGGAACAAGTCCAGAGGAGGGCCACGAGAATGATCAGGGACTGGAGCACCTTCCATATGAAGACAGGCTAAGAAAGTTAGGGCTGTTCATCCTGGAGAAGAGAAGGCTGCGTGGAGATCTCATAGCAGCCTTCCAGTACCTGAAGGGGTCCTATAGGGATGCTGGGGATGGACTCTTCATTAGCGGTGGTAGTGATAGGACAATGGGTAATGGGCTCAGACTTCAACAGGGGAAGTTTAGGATGCCTATGAGGAAGAAATTCTTTACTGTAAGGGTGGTGAGGCACTGGAATATATTGTCCAAGGAAATTGTAAATGCCCCACTGCTGGTGGTGTTCATGGCTGGGTTGGACAGAGCCTTGTGTGACATGGTTTAGTGGGACATGACCCTGCCCAAGGCAGGGGGGTTGGAACTAGATGATCTTAGGGTCCTTTCCAACCCTAGCTATTCTATGAGTCTATGAATTGCAATGAGATTTTAACTTCCATGTAATTTTTCAAACGTAAACTACATTTAAAATAAATGAGTAAAGTCTTTCATAAATAGTAACTATAGGTGCAATAATTTGAAAATATTATCCCAAGAGTTATTTTCAGGACCCCTAGCACCATGACAGGACTTTATCAGCTATTTTCATTCCCAGTAACATGTTCCTAGCCTTATATAAAAATTCACTGCACAGAGGATGCAGGTTGCTATTTGTCCTGTGTTCATCAGTAGCAGTCATTTTTCTCCCTTTCAGTAGCTGGTGCAGTGCTCTAGTTTCAGCTTTCAGCCTGAGAACAGAGCTGATAACACCAGTGTTTTTAGTTGCTGCTCAGGAATGCTTACTCTGACCAAGGACTTTCTGAGTCTCATGTTCTGCCAGGGAGGTGGGGAAGCCAGGAGGAAGCAGAGACAGGACACCTGATCCAAACTGACCAAAGGGGTATTCCATACCACAGCACATCATGCCCAGATGCAAAAACTGGGGGCAGCCACCCAGAAGGGTTAGATCACTGCTCATGTCAGGCTGGGTATTGGTCAGTGGGTGGTGAGCGGTGGCATTCTCTTCCCTTGTTGTTTCTCTTGTCATTCTTATTATTGGTGGTAGCAGCAGTGGTTTGTGTTATACCTTAATTACTAGACTGTTCTTATCTCAACCCGTGGAAGTTAATATTCTTTCGATTCTCCTCTCCATCCCTCTGGGAGTGGCGGGAGAAAGCAGGGGGAGCTAACAAACTGTGTGGCTGATTTATGGCTGGGCTTAAACCACGACACTATTACTGTCCCTTATTAGAGTAACACATACTCTAACATCTCCCTATTAATAAAATCAATAATCATGAAATTCTTACCATCATTTTGAACAGCAATAAACTAAGGTGACTGCAGCAAACAACTGATTAAATCCTGCTAACTCATATACTAAAAGCCATTAATGGTTAGAATAGTGAAGAAGGCAACAGTTCATTTAGCATAGTCATTAGAACTGAAGTGTTCTAATACTTCTATTTTTTTATGTTTGTCTAGATAATAGCAACAGACAAACCTCTAAGATGGAATTAGGTTGGCTGCCACACCAGGCACAATGTTACTGCAGCCTGTTCCTCTTATTATATATATTTATCAACTCTTCATTTAATGAACACAGATACTGACTAATTAGGCCTGAATTGGATGACTAAACAGCTATTCCTTGCATGTTGGAGGAAAAAAAAGAAGTCCCTCAGCATCATTAAGCATGAAATTTTGTCTCAAGTCTGTGAATCATTCAGTGTTTTGTTGCTTGACCTTGCTTTGTTCCTGTTTGCATGTCTGAAACTGTGTATTGATCTTAGAGGGGTTATTTCAGCTGAAGCAAGCATGCTAGGCTCCCTGTTGAGCAAGGCTGTTAGGCAAGGCAACTGCATGACATTTGGTTTAATTTGTTGACACTAAAAATCCCTGAGTTCAGCTCTGATAGAAGATATATCATGTCATGTCCCAGTGAAGGACTCGGAAGTGTCTTATCATAAAAGCTTCAGACCAGAGAGCTTGTACTACATTAACAAGAAATCACAGCTCTAGTAGTCCTTCTCTTAATGGAAATATGCATTTTACCTGGTGGATAACACTTTTTTACATAACCTGTAAAAAGCTGAAAAAAATGCTTAAATTTTAAAGGTTTGGGTTTTTTTTTTTTCATTATTCAAAACAGATGCAGTAAGCTGCTGTCATGGGTTCAGCAGTAGCAGTCATTTTTCTCCTTCTCGGTAGCTGCTGCAGCGTTGTGTTTTTGACTTTCAGCCTGGGAACAGCACTGATAACACCAATGTTTTTAGTTATGGCTTAGTGATGTTTGGTCT
>JAOEHY010016857.1:0-31074 GCA_025447955.1 Psilopsiagon aurifrons | reverse complement strand
GCCCCATGTTCAAGGTACCCAAACCCCTGACTATGGCACCACCCTTCTAACCATTTATTAACCTGGCCAATCCTCCTGGCCTTTTTAAGGTCCTGCCCTGTATCCTGGAGAATTGAGAAAAAGACAATCTGAGCTCCAGAGCCCCTAACCACCTCTCCCAGGGCTCTGTAGTCCTCCTTTATGCTCTCCAGGCTACTGCTATCTATGTCATGAAGATTTATCTTTCAGAAAATTGATTTTGTGTTTATATATGGTGAATGGAAAAGAGTATAAGCTCTTGTAAATTAAATCTGAAACTTTAATAAACCGAAATAGACTTTGAGAAAAATTTACTAAAAGCATGAACATATAATACAGATATTTTCAAACATACTAGAAGCAAAATACTTGCCACAAAGTTTTTCAGGTTAACAGATACTTAACATAGGAAAAGAATTATACTTAATATTGGAAAGGAACAGGAACATATTAGAAAATCTGAAGCAGTGATTTGCACCACCTTTCACCATAGAAAACCTTAGGAAGAGTCCCATGCTGAAGCCTTTCCTTGAAGGCAGTGGATGAGCTGTCTCAAATTACAGTGTCAGCTGCACACAAGAACAAATAAATGAAATAAATAGCAAAACCTTGCTAAAGCTAGGTAGCAATTTTAAACACTAAAGGAACTCAGAATTAAAAGTTCTTTAGCTAGTTACACTGTTATATAGATAAACATTAAAATTGGCTGTAAATTTGGAGGAATGAAAGGCTAGAATTCTAGCAACTTTGGAAAGCTGCTTCAGGGACAGTCAAACTATTACAAACTAATAGGTCTGATTTCAGAAATAAGTTAATTGCTTAAAATTCTAATAAAGAATAGAGTAAGTAATTATTCAGTTAAACAAGCAAACATGGAGAAAGAACCACACAGCTTTTATAGAAGAAAGTGTTCCACAAACCTATTAGAATTCTCTGAATTAATCTGCAGGCTTGCAGGTTGATGATCAATTTGTTAAATACACTAGACTTCCAAAAGTTTTGATAAGAAAGTATCAGTAGAAAAAAAGTTTGCTGATGCTGCATAATTTTACAACACAGTAAAAAATGAAATTTGATTGCAGAGAAATCTTGCAGTATCGGGAGTCTCGGTAATAAAATGACAAATTGTAATGGAAAAGCCCACTGGTAAGACAGTACTAGCTATTGATGCACAATCATGAGCTCTAAGTTAGCTGTTACAGAATCACAGAATTATTTAGGCTGGAAAACAACTGTAAGATTGAGTCCAACCGTAAACCTAACACTGACAAGCCCACCACTAAACCATATTCTCAAGTGCCACATCTACATGTCTTTTAAACACCTGCAGCGATGGTTACTTTACCACTTCCCTGGCTAGCCTGTTCCAGTGCTTGACAATCCTTCCAGTGAAAACATTTTTCCCAATATCCAATTTAAACCTCCCCAGGTGCAACTTGAGGCCATTTCTTATTATCCTGCCACTTATTACTTGGGAGAAGAGACCAACACCCACATTGCTAGAGCCTCCTTTCATGTAGAGAGTGAGAAGGTCTCGCTTAAGCCTTGTTTTCTCCAGCTAAACAACCCCTGTTCCGTCAGCTGCTTCCCATAAGACTTGTGCTCCAGACCCTCCGCCAGCTTTGATTTTTTCAGACACTCTCTCTTCAGCCAGGAAGGTCTTCCCACTGGCTCATCCTTCAGCACATTGGGATCATCTTCTCCTGCGACTTGAAGATTTCCTGCCTGGAGAATGTCCAGCCTTTCTGGACTCCTTTGCCCTCAAGACTACTTCCTGAGAAACTCTTCTCAAGCAGATTTCTAAACATACCAAACTTGGCCCTCCAGAATCTCGAGGTAGAATTCCTACTGACTTTCTTCCTCACTTCTCCAGGAGTCAAAACCTCCTATTTTGTGATCACTGTGCCCAAGACAGCCTCCAGGCATCCTATCACCTGTAAATCCTTCTCTGCTCACAAAGAACAAGTTGTTATTACCAGTCTGAAAAAAGAGCTTGCAGTCAGTGTGAATAGTTTTATAAAGTTATCAGCTGAAATGCTCGATGACTGCACTGAAGACATACTGTATTTTGGAAATTGTTAGAAAAGGATAAAGGGACAAACCAGAAAACATCATTGTGTGGCTGTATAAACCTCTAAAGAGTTCTGAAGTCTGTATGGAAATCTCAAAAGGGGCAGCCCTTGAAAGGCCTGAAAAAAAAAAAAAAAAAAAAACAAACAAAAAACAAATGAAAAACAAGAGGGTAGACAAGATCATCAAGAGAAGGGTAGGTTTCACATTTCACATCCCAGAGAATATTGCTTATTAATGCCAATCTAGCTTTTTATTGAAAAATGTATAAAGTTTGAAGACATACCTCTACAAGCTCATGTTCTTTTTTTTTTTTCTTTTACCCCCTCCTGCCAAGAGACAAAAGCATGCAATTGAGCAGAACTTTTTTCTTAAGGATGGGATCTGGCATTTAGCCAAAGCCAAGAATAAAAAAATCTCTATAATCTCTAGCAATTATGTATAAACCTTGCCCTGAGTCAAATATAGGATGCCTGTCACCAGAGTTTATGCATTTTTACATTATTACTACAATCCAATCCACACGCTGTTGTTAATGTCCAGTGAGTAGAAATTTAGGAAAATAATTTCTCCACATACTAAAAATTTGAAATTCTTACTAAATGGTTTGGTGAAGACCAGAATATTCAGTGATGTACAAAACCAGATAGGAGACAATTTATATCCTAAAGGGATATTAATAAGAATAAAGAGCAAACAGTTTGAAAAGTAATCAGTACAATGTCTTCAGTGTTATGATCCATTTAACAGAGAAGGATAGACTCAATGACTGCTCAAAAATCACTGACTACTCTGTGGCCTGGAATTCAACCAATCATTTTCCATCTCCTGGATCACTTGCTACATTTATCATGATAAAATGTGAAAAGTATCCAGCAAGTGCTATAAAATTTTTAGATGATTTTGGTAGAAAGGCTGAAATAGAATGTTTGACATTCAATATTCTGCAAGTAAAACATTTGTATGAAATCCTATAATATGTATGATTGTCTCCCTTTACTCCAAAGAATCTGACTACAGAAGAACACTCAAGTGCATTAAGAAAAAAGCCTTGGCTAGAACTAGCCATATGCATTGCTCAGGGGTCAGTACTGGGACCAGAGCTGTTTAGCATCTTTGCAACATGGGCGGTGGGATTGGGTGTGCCCTCAGCAGGTTTGTCAGTGACACCAAGCAGTGTGGTGTGGTTGTCCACTAGAGGAATGGGATGCCATCCAGAGGGACCCTGATAGGCTTAAGAGGTGGGTCAGCACAAATCTCAGGAAGTTAACAATTCTAAGTACAAGATCCTGCGCAAACACAGGCGGAGTGGAGAATGGACTTCGAGCAGCCCTGAGGAGAACAAGGAGTCACCCCCATACTTGGGGATGCTGCTTGGTGAGAAGTGGAACATGAGCCAGCAGTGTAAGATTACAACCCAGAAAGACAACCATATCCTGGGCAGTATCTAAAGGAGTGTGACCAGCAGGTTCAGGGAGTTGATTATCCCTCTCCACTCCACTCCCATGAGACCGCACTTAGAGTACCTGCATACAGCTCTAGGGCACCCAACATAATAATACAGTGCTGCAGTGAGTCCAGAGGATGATCACAAAGAAAACAACACTGCACCAGCTGCTAAGAAGGAGAAAAATCATTGTTACAGCTGAACCCAGGACACTATAATACACATGTAAAAACAAATTATGTACAGTGTGCACTCTGTATTCCATACCATTCACATCATGTTCAGATCCCACATTTTTCAATGCCTTCACTTTTTCTCTCTTGATATATATATATACACACCCCAACACAAATAGATATCTTTCTTTAGTCCACAGACTCTCTATAAAGATTGCTGAGTTCATTCAGTCTATGATGTCAAGTTTCATCTGCCATAGCAGACTTTCAGAGAAGGAAAGATGGTGTGTAGTGTTGGGCTGTTGCATGCTCATGAGACTGCTGAACTTCTCTGGTCACTGCTGAGCTCATCTGGTTTCGAAGTTCACTCTTCATTGGGGTGATGACTGGAGGAAAGTCAGGTTCAGTCAATGGTGACCCAAGGGCACTACTGGGAGACTCCTGCTGCTCCTGCCAGGCCTTCCTATAACTTTACTGTCTGTTGATAATCACTACAGCACAGACCTTCTTTTCAAAGCCCATGGCTTTGAAGGACACTTAGCTGATCAGCTACAAAAGTGTTATATAACAGGCAACAGCATATAATTGAGTTAATTGGCTCTTTTAACCCAAAATTACATCCCCCTGAGGTACACACCAGAATTCCCCATCTTCCCGCATTACCCACCAAGTATATCCAAGTCCCTGAGTGAAAGCAATCACACGAGTGGGTTTGCCTTTACCTGAAGCTGGAATAACCCATACTGTCTTTCCCAGCAATATCTTTATGTGCACCACAGGAACTTTGTCCTCTTCTACAGTATACAAAAGTTCTGACTGGGCTGGACCAGCCCTGTTGACAGATCCTCTGGTGTTGACCAACCAGTTGGCCTTTTGAAAGTGTGTATCCCAATGCTTGAAAGCCCCACCACCCATTGCTCTCAGTGTAGTTTTTAACAGCCCATTGTATCATTTGATTTTCCCAGAGGTTGGTGCACGGTAGGGGATGTGATATACCCACTCAATGCCATGCTCTTTGGTCCAAGTGTCTATAAGGCTGTGCCAGAAATGAGTCCCATTTTCTAATTCAATTCTTTCTGGGATGCTGTGTTGCCACAAGGTTTGCTCTTCAAGACCCAGGATAGTGTTCCGGGCACTGGCATGGGGCACAGCGTACACTTCTAGCCATCCAGTGGTTGCTTCCACCATGGTAAGCACACGGCACTTGCCTTGGCAGGTTGGTGAGAGAGTGATAAAATCAATCTGACAGGCCTCCCCAAATTTTTACTTCAGCCATTGTCCTCCATACCAAAGAGGCTTTAACTGCTTGGCTTGCTTAATTGCAGCACACTTCACATTCATGAATGGCCTGGGAAATAGTATCCATTGTTAAGTCCATCCCTTGATCACGAGCCCATCTATATGTTGGACCTCTGCCTTGAGGGCCTGAGGTGTCATGGGCCCACCAGACTAAAAATAATTCACCCTTATGCTGTCAATCTAAATCCATTTAGGCCACTTCAATCTTAGCAGCTTGATACCACGCTGAGAACACCCTATTTCATCTGATCTCAAAAACAAAGCAGGGTCGGGATCAGGTCTTTTCTAAGGTTAAATGACTACCTAAGAATACTGCCATGGTTTAAGCCATAAATCAGCCACACAGTTTGTTCATTCACTTCCCCCTCTTTCTTCCCTCTGCTCCTGGAGGGATGGGAAGGGGAATTGAAAGAATGCAACCCCCACTGGTTGAGATAAGAACAGTTTAATAACTAAGGTATAACACAAACCACTACTGCTACTACTAGTAATAATAATGACAAGAGAAATACAAGGGAAAAGAATACAACAGCTCACCACGTATACCCAGCCTGACCAAGCCAGTGCACCCACCACCACCCTTCCGGGTCTCTGCTCTGTGTTTCTGCATCCTGGGCATGATGTGCTGTGGTATGGAATACCTCTTTTGTCAGTTTGGGTCAGGTGTCCTGTCTCTTCTTCCTCCTGGCTTCCCCTCTTCCCTGGCAGAGCATGAGGCTCCAAAAGTCCTTGGCCAGACCAAACATCACTAAGTCATAACTAAAACCATTGGTGTTATCAGCGCTGTTCTCAGGCCACAAGTCAAAAACACAGCACTGCACCACCTACTAAGAAGGAGAAAAATGACTGCTACTGCTGAACCCATGACAAATACCAACAAGAAATCTTCCCTGATGCTGGCCAGTCATGAGTGGCAGGGTGTGTGGGAAAGTATAGGCAAGTATCTAGGCCAGTGGGCCTCTCCAGTGCTTTGGAACTTCACCACTGAACAAGTGCAAAATCCAGAAAAACTAGTTAAACACTTAGACAAGGTGTGCTGCCATCCTGGCAATGCCAGAGAGGGACAAATCACCACAACAAACTGGGGCTTGGCCTATGCCTACAGAGCCCTGCTCTGTAAGAAGCAAGAATAAGATGTCCCTTGATCTTATGGCAAAGTGACAGGCAATAAGGCTGCTTCATCCCAAGCAACATACACAGCAGCTATCCCAACCCCACCAACAAGCACAGCAGCTACTCCAACTCTGACAACAGATCTTGCAGGCACTCCAACTCCAGCAGACTGCTGAGAAAGAACAAGAAGCACAGCACCTCCTGGAAAAGATTCTTCCCTGTCAGCTTAGACAAACTTAGAGCTGCGCCTTGGCCTATGCCTACACAGCCCTGCTCTGTAAGAAGCAAGAGAAAGATGTCCCTGGATCTGATGGCAAAGCAACAGGCAACGCTGCTGCTTCATCCCAAGCAGTATGCACAGCAGCTACCCCAACCACAGCAGCTACTCCAACTCTGACAACAGATGCTGCAGGCTCTCCAACTCCAGCAGACTGCTGAGAAAGAACACCATGAAGCACAGCACCTCCTGGAAGATTCTTCCCTGTCAGCTTAGACAAACTCAGAGATGCATCTCTGGGAAGACTATGAAGCACAATGAACACAGAGCAATCATAGAAACCAAATATACAAAGGGATCTACAAGATTACAGCAATGTCTTCACCAATACAAAACACACACAAGCTTTCTTAAGTGTTGTGGGTTTCTGGAGAATGCATATCCCAAATTGTAGCCTGATTGCAAGCCCTCTCTATCACGTGATCCAGAAGAATGATTTCAAACAGGACCACGAGCAACAACAAGCCTTTGAGCAAATTAAACAAAAGATAGCTCATGCAGTAGCCATTGGACCAGTCCAGACAGGGCCACATGTAAAATATGTACTCTATGCCACAGCCAGGGAGAACAGTCCTACCTGGAGCTTCTGGCAGAGAGCTCCAGTGGAGACTTGAGATCAACCTCAGCTTTTGGATTCTGGGATACAGAGGATCCAAGGCCAGCTACACACCAACTGAAAAAGAGATAGTGGCAGCCTATGAAGGCGTTTGAGGTACTTCAGAAATGATGAGCGCTGAAGCACAGCTTTTCCTGGCATGCCTGTTGCCAGTGCTGGACTGGACGTTCAAAGGCAGGGTCTTCTCTATGCATCATGCAACTGACACCGTAGCAGGATCGATATGTAAAATGGGTATTTGTCTCAACCATTGCTTTCTGTGAACTATGAAGTGCTTGCGGCAAGACTGTCTACCCCTCAGAAAGAAATTTTATTGCTCTCTGAGGCAACTTGTGGATTCGGCTCTGTTGACTCCACTGCACATAATTGCCAAGTAAGCATTAAGGAGGGAGCTGGGATGTTTCTGTTCTGATAAGCAAACTGAAACATCCTTGCACAAGGGGGAAGTAGGTGAGCCTCACTTCTGACAAGTGGACAGGAAAATTTTTGCAAGAAGCAAAAAATGGATGGGAACATCCTTGCAAGGAACAGAAAGCAGACTGGAACATCCTTGAAGGAAACAAACTGTATGGCCTATGGATAAAAAAAGGAACCTGATGAAAAGTACGATTCATAGATGCAACCCATGACTGACTACACGATGCTGGGGTAACATCCATCTGATCAAAATTCTGATGCAATATGGTATAAAGGACTGCAAGACCACCAGCTAGTTGTGTTACTGACAAACCTCAGTCAAAAAAACTCATAACACCAATGTAGTGTTTAAAGGGAGGCATTTTTTATTAGTGCTGGATGCACGGGGGATCCTTCCTCCAAGCGTGCATAACCAGGGTTCAAAACGTCCAGATATTTATCCACAAGATTGTTACATATTCGTATGTCCCATTTTACATTCCAGTTCTGATTGGCCATAACAAACACACACCTTATGCTAATTTCTACACCTGCACACATACTTTTTCCACTGTTCTAAATTGAGTCTGGGGTGCAATTTGAGCAGGGGGCTATTGAGTCGGAGGTCGCGATCTCCCCCTGCCGGAATTACCCTTCATCTACATTCTCATTTTCTTGTCAAGTTAATTATAATAATTTATCTTGAAAGAATACCTATTCTTTGACTGTTTCCTTTAAACATTTTCCTGAGACCATATTGACCTTTTGGGAAGAGACTATACAATGCTAACAGAGCAGCATAGGTAATTACCTAGTTACAAAGCCTGTTTCAGTTCCAGGGTTACAGATGGAATACTTCTTCCACCAATCCAGACAACAGGATGCGGTACAACTCCATGGTGGTAACTATTTGACTCTCTCTCTCTGAAAATCTGTCAATATACTGCTTCTGTCCTTTCCCACTCAACCTTTTTTTTCCTCTTCTCCTTCCTTTTCCTTCTTTTGTAGGTTGTAATAATTTTCCATAATAAACTGTATTATCCAGACATTTGACCTCATTTGTATCTTAATTTTACCCCATGAGATCCGAGACCTCTCTGTACTGTAAAGCTGGGACGTGACAGATGCTACATCGAGTAAGTGGGTCACAATAACTAGACAAGCTCAAATAGGAAATCCCTGTTGTCCAGAAATCCCAGAAGTCACCATAGACTGGCCAGAGGGCAAAGATTTTGGAATGTCACCAGAGGAGGAGGTGATGTGTGCCAAAGAGGCCTCATCATATAACAAACTGTCAGAAAGTGAGAAGCAATATGCCTTCTTTACTGATGAGTCCTACCATATTGTACAAAAGCATCAGAGATGAAGGCAGCTGTATGGAGTCCTCTGTGACAGGCTGATTTCCATCCATAGGCTGATCTGCAAACCAGAAAGCAAGGAGTGATCAGCAGGACCCACTCACTCTCTTCACAGCCTCACACTGAGTGCACAAAAGGACTGTCATGATTTAAGCCCAGCCGGTAATTCAGAACCACGCAGCAGCTCACTCACTCTCCCAGTTCTTCCCCCACCCACTCCTGGAGAGATGGTGAGGAGATTCAAAAGAGTGCAAATCCCATGGACTGAGATAAGAACAGTCCAGCAACCAAGGTACAATACAAAACTACTAACATCACAAATAATAAAGGAAATAAGGGAATAAAAAAAAAAAAAAACCACAAAAAAAAACATGTGATGCGCAATCATTTTCTCATTTGAAAAATCATGTCAGTCAGGTGAAGTTCCCAATGTCTGGAAAAAGGGAAATATAACCCCCATTTTTCAAGAAGGAGAAAATGGATGACCCAGGGAACTACAGACCAGTCAGCCTCACCCCTGTGCCTGCCAAAATCTTGGAGCAGATTCTCCTGGCAGGCATGCTGAGGCACATGAAAAACAACAAGGTGCTTGGTGACAGCCAGCATGGTTTCACTAAGGGGAAATCCTGCCTGACCAATCTGGTGGCATTCTACGATGGGGCTACGGAAATGATGGATGGGGTAGAGCAGTTGATGTCATCTACCTGGACTTGTGCAAAGCGTTTGACACAGTCCCACATGACACCCTTGTCTCTAAGTTGGAGAGACATTAATTTAACAGGTGGACAACTCAGTGGATAAAGAACTGGCTGGCTGGCTGCACGCAAAGAGTTGTGCTCAATGGATCAATGTCCCACTGGAGACCAATAACAAGTGATGTCCCTCAGGGATCAGTGTTGGGACCAGCCTCCTTCAAAATCTTTGTCAGTGACATGGACAGTGGGATTGAATGCACCCTCAGCAAGTTGTCAATGACACCAAGCTGGGTGGTTCAGTCAACATGCTGGAGGGAAGGGATGCCATCCAGAGGGACTCTGGCATGCTTGTAAGGTGTGCTGGTGCCAACCTTGTGAAGTTTAACCATGCCAAGTGCAAGGTCCTACACCTAGGTCAGAGCAAACTCAGGCACAGCTACAGGTTGGGCAGAGAAGAGAGTCAGAACAGCCCTGCAGAGAAGGACTTGGGGGTGTTGGTCAATGAGAAAATGAACATGAGCCTGCAGTGTGCGCTCGCAGTCCAGAAAGCCAACCGTATCCTGGGCTGCATCAAAAGGAGCGTGACCAGCAGGTTGAGGGAGGTGATCCTGCCCCTCTACTCTGCTCTTGTGAGACCTCACTTGGAGTATTGTGCGCAGTTCTGGTGTCCTCAGCATAAAAAGGACGTGGAACTGTTGGAACAAGTCCAGAGGAAGACCACGAGGATGATCATGGGACTGGAGCACCTCCCATATGAAGACAGGCTGAGAAAGTTGGGACTGTTCAGCTTGGAGAAGAGAAGGCTGCGTGGAGACCTCATAGCAGCCTTCCAGTATCTGAAGGGGGGCAAAGGGATGCTGAGGAGGGTCTATTCATTAGGGACGATAGTGAGAGGACAAGGGGTAACTGGTTCAAACTGCTTACAGGGGAAGTTTCGATTGGATATAAGGAAGAAATGTTTTACTGTTAGGGCTGTGAGGGAATGGGTTGCCCATGGAAGTTGTGAATGCTCCATCCCTGGCAGCGTTCAAGGCCAGGCTGGACAGAGCCTTGGGTGTTATGGTTTAGTGGGAGGTGTCTGTGCCCACAGCAGGTGGATTGGAACTAGATGATCTTAAGGTCCTTTTCCACCCTAACTATTCTATGATTCTATGATGATATAATTGCTCACCATCCACCAACCAATACCCAGCCTGACCCTAGCAGTGATCTGGCCCTTCCAAGTGACTCCCCCCAGTTCATATACTGGGCATGACGTACTGTGGTATGGAATGCCTCTTTGGCTTGTGTGGGTCAGGTTTCCTGTCTCTGCTTCCTCCCAGCTTCCTGTCCTCCCTGGCAGAGCATGAGAATCAGAAAGTCCTTAGTCAGAGTAAAAACTACTTTGCAACAACTAAAATAGATGTGCTATCAGCATTGCTCTCAGACTGAAGTTGACATCACTGCACCAGCTACTAAGAAGGAGAAAACTAACTGTTGCAGCTGAACCCAGGACACTATAATACACGTGTAAGAAGAAATTATGCTTTGTTGCCGAGATGACAGAAGTAGAAAGCAAGAAACTAATGGAAGCAATTTACACTCTGGTGGGATAGCCAGAGCTTCAGTAACACATTGCATTTCTTAGAAAAGTCAACAATATGATCTATCAAAGTTCATATTTTATTTCAAGAAAGCTGCAGCACATGACAAGGAAAATCCCATTTCCAATAATCGAAAGTAAGGCTTACTTATTACTCCATCACATGAGCATGAGGAAGCACATTTTAATCTACAGATTCCATTTCAGTCACCCCTATGTATCCTATCCCATACTGGGGGGACAAAAACTCTCACTTTTGTTACTGTTATTGCAGTGCTGTTGCATTAAAGCAGAGAAAATACCCCCCCTTTCTTTATTAGAGGGGCCGGGAACGGCTTCACTATGCAACTACCAGTCCAGTCGTGTTCACTATTTTGAACCTTACTGATCCAGATTCATCGGTAGTGCACCACCCTGCCCAGTTCAATCAGCCACAACTACCAGTCCGACCGCATTTGCTATATTGAGCCTCTACTGGTCTGGATTCCCCAATAGTGGTGATTGGCCACTGAAACAATGCAGTTTATTGATATAACAGGTACAGGTTCTTATGGATTGCTGGTGATAAATACTGTCTGCAACAGCAAGTGCGAATAGTAGTTACACGGATACAAGGGCCCGATAAAGTTAACACAGCCTGCCTCTAAAATATACAGGTAACGGTGAAAAGTAACTCTCTAGCGATTCTAAGTTTTCCCAGGGAAGCACAGGATACAGGGCAAGTCTTACCCACAGGCATCCCTAAGAGGGGGAAGTGAGGTGCAGCCCATCGACCAGTCCCAGGAGTCTGTTATCTTCCTCAACTCGTCCACGATGGTATCTTCCCCAATAACCCCCTCCCTCTTGTGTCATTTTATACTATTTTTTACCTTCAAGGTGGAGCTTGAGTGACTCTAGAAGTACATGCCTTTATTATTATTGGTGCAAATCTCTCTTGCTTTGCTTTTAAAGGCACATTACACCAAAATTTCAGAGCACATCCTCAAGGGGGGGGGTGTCTCATTTTAGAGGGGGGTCGCATTGGAGATAGGAGTGTACTTTAGCATGTAAATGCATTATAATGACATTATAATGAAGCAAAGTTCACACAGAGGATGGCATTCTGTCAAAAGATGACAGGCTGCTGGCTCAGGGTAGCAAGTATGCAGCTTAACAGTTTCTTGTACCACCTAGTTCCCATCTTCTGCTGATGTTAGGACAAACTGTAGCTGTGAGATTTCCACCTCGCTCCACCCTCCGTCTGTGTTGCCATGGGAACAGCTGTGGAGTGAACATTCCTGGTATACCACGTGTGGCTGCCTCTTGTCCCTAGAGCCCCTGAAAGTCCGTTTTTCTCTTATGTATGGACAATGCTGCATTTCAAATATAAGTTTAATTCCTAATTATTCCACAAGTGGAATCCCTGTTTCTTTATTCTTTCTTCTTCAAACTGTTTAATATTGGTTTCCGAACTATTTTAAAATTATAACAAGGGCAGATGATCCAATATCTTTATCGCCCAGCAACTCTGCAGGAGACCATATAGCCTGTAGGGCAAGAATACAATACAAACAAAAGAACGCCTGATAATATTTTCTTGAAAAATACACGGTCAAGTTGTGGCCTCTAATTTTAGAGCAAACTTGCTGTTACTTCTAGAATGAGTTACAGGTCCAATGGGAGATTCTGTCTTCTGATAGTTTTCATAGCCACAATCGTATAATAGATGGCAAAAGTGGCAAAAATGTCGTTTGACATTTTTCTTTAAAAATGGTTCAGTAGCATCTAAAAACTTGACCTTGGATAATCTTGCCTGAGTCATTTAGGCACTACCAAGAGTAATGCAATAGAATCTATCACTCATAATGATGGGGTTTCTGCCTTAACTTCCCAAACCACATCAAAACCAGCAGCAATAAAAAACACTTGTTCTGTACATTTCAAGAAAGCAGCACTTGTTCTGTACATTTCCCCACAGCTGACATGTTTATCTGATCATTAAAAAATACAAAATAGCAAACAAAGAAAGTAAATTCAAAATTACTGTATGACCATAGTGGTAACAAACTGGGTCTCACATTTGTGGATTTTTGGAGGGATTGCAATTTCATTTTTTTCACACTTCCAGCAACATAAGATCTCATTGCCATTTTGTAACTGAAAACTAAGTCATAGCAGCCCTAGGAAGATGATGTCCGTAGTTCACTTATAAAATCTCTGAATATTAGGTCATCTGAACTAAATCTATTTAAACCCCAGAAGTGATAGCAAAGATATAACAAATTCAAATGCTGTTTCCATCCCATGGAGTTCAGAATTACATTATATAGAGAATATAATTAACTCTACTGTATTCTAGTCTAAATAGCAGGTTAAGACAGTAGAATTCATCTATTAGCATAAACAGAATTAGAGCAATGACATGTACTATGTTAACTAAAATATCAGCAGAAATTGAGTTAGAGGGGAAAATGAGGATGTAGGCAAAACACATAGTCATAACTAGGGAGTGATTTGAAGTATAATTAAAATTACAAACTAGAAATTAATACAGGAATCTGGAATATGATGGAAAATTTCAAATTGCTGCTTAATTTAGAGAGTAGCAGGAGAAGCAGAGAATGAAAAGCTGTCTCTGTAAAGAATAGTATGTCACCAAGGCCATGCAATTCCCAAGCCTTAGAAAGCACAAAAAAAAAAAATCAAAAGACAGAAGAGATCAAAAGACAGAAGAATGAGAATGTGACATCCTAATGGTGAGACTCATCTCAGTTAACTTAATCATCTAAAATCTAGGCTGCTCTACTAAAGATAATTTATCAGGTCTCCTGCTACTGCTCACTGAAAAGGTGGGCTACTCAGAGAGCTGAACATCCTCTATTATACTGGGGTGAACTACCCAAAAGAAGTTTCTTTCTTTCCAACTGGATATGAAAGTAGCCTGTGAAACTACAGTTCTGCCTTTTTAAATAGCCAATTCTAATGTCAGTTAATCCCAAACAAAATCAGAAAAATCTTGTGCAAGGATTATATTCTTCTCAAATACTTTGACTTAATCTGTGCACAGAATAGCATTCTTATTACTGAGACACATCCAGTAAAACAAATGCTGTTAATCCATACCAAAGCTTTAAATTAATTCCAATGAAACTGGAAGGAGAGCATTTGCCAAAACAGTTAAAAAATCTTGCACCTCCGAAAAAAAAATGCGAAGGGATACTTTTTGTAAACAGACATTGCAATAAAGATGACAGCGTGTAACCAACAAATAAGGATGACCAGAAAGGCTGGCTATTGAAACTTCTTATGACATTGCTGCTGACCAATAGAGAGTGATGTGCTATCTATCATAATCATGTTAGAGAGAGAAAAAATAAACTGTTCCCAGGAAACATTCTTACTCATTTATACAAATTCAGATTTACAGCTATGTGCTTGTTATTGGAGGTCTGCAAAATCCATAGCAGGAACAAATATTCAGACCTAATAAAAGGATAATACAACTTCCTTGTATCTTCTGGTTTTTGGGTTTTTTTTATTTTTTTGTTTGTTTGTTTTTTGGTTTTTTGTTGGGTTTTTTTATTTGTTTGTTTGTTTTGGTTTGGTTTTTTTGTGGTGGTTTGCTAGTTTTTCTTTTTTTCTTTTTGGGTTCAGGTTTTCATGTTGTTTTTATTTGTTTGTTTATTTGTTTTTTATGAAAACAATATTTAAAGAGCTTTGCAGAGTGCACTTAATCCCCATCTATTCTGTGCCATTCAGCCCAGACCAGTAATTACCTTTGCTCTGTGCAGGAAGAACTTTTCTCCCTAAGGGAGGTTTGGAGAACTATTTCTTGTCATGCAACAGATCTTATTCCTGTATTAACAGAATTTTTGGCAAACATCTATGCTTTTGTTAAGCTCACCTAACAATAACACCACATTAGAATGGCCTATTCTAAACTGTATCACCTTAGCCATGTGTAGTGTGGCATTAACACAAGTATGCACCTTTCATTCACAGAGAGATGGAGATCATACAGACAACTAGGTGTTTTTGCATGTAGCAGTGTTTTCTACCTTGCATCTCAGAAGTCTGAACTGTAGAAGAATGTTTTGCAATGTAAACTTCTTTAAAAGGTGCAGGAAATACAACTTGAAAGCTTATGCAGCCTTTTCATAAATATGGCTCTTTGAAGAACTGTTAAATAAAGTACAGTCTGCCAGTCAGAGACTATGCTAAAAGTAGAGCAGCCATGCTTCCATTTCCCCCATAAAATTTCTCTTTTGCAGTAATAAAGGCCTCAATTTGCTGCATCCTGCCAGAGCATGAACAGACACACAGCTAGCCTCCATCCTACAGAATCTTGTCACAGATGACAAAGTGCTGCACCATATTGCCAGTTATAAAATAATAGATGTAAAATCACCAGACTGAAGTGCAGCATTTCAATGTCAATATTGTACATCTACCATACTCTCAAATGGGAAGCTTTATGCAAAATGTTAAAATCATTAAGAACCTTTCATTTGGCCTCAGTGAGCCCCAAATCAGACTCCCAAAAGAAAATCAGATGCTTTTTGATACCCTCTTCTTGCTTTTACAGTAGTCAAAATGAACCAGAACTTACTCATCTTTACTCTGAGGTCCAATCAAGCACTATTTACTCAAACAAAAATCCTACTGAAAATAGTATATATTTTTTTTCTCCACCTCCTGACTGTATGTTAACAGGTCAAAAGGCAAGTCAGCAGAATTCAGCAACTCTCTAGTAAGCTTATTTAAAAAGACAATGCTCTAATTGACAATGAAATAGGCTCCTGTGTGAAATCTACTGCCAGCAGTGAAAGAACAATAACACAACAGCATCATTTTACAGTTAAACTTAATCTGTGATATACAGTAACTGGCCAATGCCCTTGTTCCTTTCAAAGGTGTAGACCAGATAGTCAGCTAAGGTAGACTGATCTGCATTCTTTTCTTAAACAAACCTCTGTCAACTTATGTCAGTTGGAATCTTACCCACTTTTTTTTTGTGATGTCATCAGTACCCACATGTTCCTAATTTGTCTAATAAGACATACAGCCTTGCTCAGTCAGTAAAATAGAAAATCCTTTTGCTCTTTTGCCACTGCTTCTCTAAACAAATGTATCATCAGGGAAAAGCGTGCTTTTACTTTTCTTTTTTTCAATATGCATGAACTATAAAAGAAACAAACAACAGAAAAAAGAATCATATTCTCTTTTTCTAAGGAATGCACCTTGTCAAAAGAATAGAAATCATATTAAGTGCTAACAGAAGAGAAATCTGGAGTTGCTAGCTTCTGCAAAGTTTTGTTTTTTTATGATTGTTTGCTTTGATTTCTTCCGTCAGGTTTCTTCTACTAAGGTAAACCACAGGAAAATGTAGACCATAAAATGGTTAAAAGACAATATGTATCTAAACATAGCAAGGCAATAAACTGAGTAATGGGTATCTCACTAAGTACATCTATGTGAAAGAATATGTTTGGAACTCCTAATTCTCTAAACATGTTCATTATATTCACTTTAGACTGTGTAATTGTATGGGAAATCATATCACACTAGCTAGCTGAAGGCAACCTAACAAAAATCATTGTTTATTTTATTGTTCTTGTTACCAAATTTTTAATTTGAAACCTACATTATTGCCCTGACAGTAAAAAGCACTGAAAACTTATTCTGACTCATCATATACCATTTGATAAACATATCTAAGCATGTGTACTTATACATCATTCATTCCCTAACAACCATTTTATTTGTCCAACTAAATGCATTTGGACACTGATTTCTTTTTTTTTCTTGGACAGAACAGTCTTATGTTTAATATTTAAATTTATTTTCACCATACTCACTAAACTTTGTTTCCTTAAAACTCCAACAAATGCAGGTAATTTTATGACAGTGAAAGAAGCATTTTCACATTCCCGTATATGTTAGCCAGATGTGTGAAGTATCTCTCACACTGAAATGATGATCCTTTCAAATTTAGAACCATTTTTCTCTTCAAAATGTTCATTATTTCCCTATATATACTGTACTCAATATGCCCAATTGATATTATTTTGAAATTAACTTACACTGCTCTATTTTGAGGTAGAGCCAATAAAATGTTCAGCATTATCCTGCTGTAAAGTTGCATGCAAATCAAGCCTCTAAACTTTGATATTCTTAAGTAATTCATCAAATCTAGTATCTATTCTCTGGATGAGTCAAGTGACTAGTGCTTCAGGGAAGCTCAGATCTGCTCTGTAGTTCAAACATGAAACCCATCAGCCAGGCTAAAGTGCCAGATCTGTGGGAGGAGCAAAACAGAAAAGGACACACAGCAACCCTTTTCCTTATGTTATGGAGCAGAAAAGGAAAGAACAAGTGAGTTGTCCAGCAACAGACATAAGTCTACCAACAGCCTGAGAGTACTCTGCCATCATCCTCCTTTCTGTGCAGTTTACTGGTCTCAAAGTCAAGGAAGTGTTTTCAAATAAGAAAACACCATCAACTTTTCTTTTAGTATTAGCTTTACACATACCAAACTAAATTAAATACATTTCCAAGACACTTCCTTTGCTCTCAGACCCTTAGTTGAAGAGATTTACTGGCAAAATTTATCAGTTGTTGCCTTTATAACAAAAGAAAAGGGCAGTAATAACAGGTTTAGGAACAGCTGAGCATTACCCTGTTTGTATTTTACCAGGCAGCTCTGCTATATAATCTCTGAATGTTAGTACCTTGCGCCCTTAAATCTTTTTTCAGAGACTTCATTATTTTCTGTACCAGTAGAGGACATAGATTTTTGCTTCTATCTTACACATTGTTTAAAAGCTGTTTCTCAAGAAACAGTATTAAACTTATGTCCTTGTGTGCTGTTTAAAAGATGTGGCTTTCCAAAATTTATGCAGATGGATACCCTCCTGCTGTAATAGACTCACTATGATAAAGCAGTTCAGCATTAAAACAAGGCATTAGACGAAAAAAATAAGTTTAAGTGAAAATGTGTCTTCAAGGATTTGAAGGTCTAAGAAAAAGGGATTTTTTTTTTCCAGATTAAAAAGAGATCTCATCTGTTTCCTGTGATAGTTTACTGAAACAGATTGAATATATGGCAGAGCATCTGTCACTGCTCTTTAGTGTAAACAGAAAAATGCAGTTAGTCACTTATTGCTAAGCTGCTTTTAATTTCAGTAATGTTTATGCTTTTTTCGGATATGTTTGTTTGCTTGCGATTTTCTATAAAAGTACTGTGAGCTGTTTCCTAAATGAAAACCAGACATTTTAATACCATATTTAATTGTTAGATAATTATGGCTTCCTCCTGGATATATATAGGTGATAAAAAGTAGGATAAGTCTCATCTACTGCCATAGCCAGCCCAAGCAAGAAGTGCTCTCTCTTCTCTCTCTCCACACACACCCCTGTTTACAGAACACCACAAACATTCAGAATATGTGACAGTCACCTACATTAAATATCTATTGTAGGATGGGATTTGATTGTAGAAGAATATTAGATAGCATTGGTTATTTCCAACAAGAGAAGCCACATGCTATTCCTAATGAAGTCAACTCAACTGGATTTGATTTGCATATCTTTGACTATGGATTGCAATTTCTAAAATTCAGTGTCACAACTTCTCATATCAGTAGCAGCTTCAAAAGTTATTTTATCAAAGTCAATTCCATAACCATGGAATATTTTAGTACAGGAAAAGAAGGACATTTAGGATAATAAGGGCAGATGACCTATGCTAAATCGGGGATTATTTATTTGTGTTTGACTGACATGTCATGACATTTGGAAAAATACATTATATCCTAAACCACTCTGCAAATTGAGATTTCTTTTAAACCAAATCAAGTGCAATGTCTGCAAAACTCTGAAACATTTGGCCAAAGCAGTTCATAAAAATTTAATAACTTCGTTTAGCAATAAAACCCTGAAAAACTGTGTAGTTTCTACACTGGACAAGTCAGACATTCAAATGACATTACAATAATGATAATTAGGCTTTTCAATTCTAACATACTTCATGCAGCTACTGATGTAAGCTATTAGGCAAACTTGTTCCCTAAAATTTCATATGCACAGCTGAACAGAGTATTAGTGTGTTCGCTGCTCTCAAGTAATTCATTCTAAATCTCACAGTGCCTATTACATTTAATAAGTGACAAGCAAGGCAAGAGCAAAAATCTAAAGTTTACAAAGTTATTTGAGTTAACCCAAACTAGAGGATTAAGTAAAACATTAGAGAGAACTAAACAGAGGGAAAAGATATTCAGAATAAATAAGTGTGAAGCAATTTATACATGAAGAAAATCATGAGGTGCTTGCTTACCTCTGTCTCAAAAAAGAAACCATTATTCACTGCAATAATTGAGAGATATTTACTTAATTTAAACTGCAGTGAGAAGGCAAACAAAACGTTAAACTGTGTAATAAGTAAGAGGATGAACAGCACAGAGTTTCAAAGTTCTTTTGTATAAATCAGTATTTTGGTGTCATTTGAAACACTGTAGGAACTATGACATGGTACTAGGAGACAGATTACACATGAGACCCCAGCCTTTATGAATTATTCCAGCTTCTACGAGTTTTTGCAAAAATCGACAAAGCATCTGTAAGCAGTTAAAAAGAATGGGTTGCTAACACCAAAATAAGGCAACTGGGGATGAAGGTGAATGCTACCTACATCTCCCATTTCCTTTTCTGAGGAGGCCCATGCCTTTTTCATTGGTATGTCTCAAAAAAACTACAGGGAGAAAAGAAGCCTGCAAAGAATGACCAAGATCAAGGAAGATACTCATTTGAGGAGAGTCCAAAAAGACTAAGTTTTTTCTACAAAAAACATTCATAGAAAGAGCTATGATAAATGCATGTCAAATAATGAATGGCCTAGAGAAATGTCTTTTCTTCTGGTCTTACACCACAATTAGAAAGACAGCACAATGATTGTAAAAGAATCAAGGATTTTAAAAAACGGTAGGGGAAAATACTCCTTCACATGATGTACAATTAGACTGTGGGACTCCTTTCCCACAGGTTAAGAACACTAATGAGGAAACTAAGAAAGACTAAGCCTCTTGCCTCAAGACATAAGCTGGACACTTATTGTAAGAGATCACTTCAGTGGGATGGTATCTGATCTGTGAGGATATATGGTTACCGTATACTGAGCCTAAAAATCTAGTCTTGAGACACAGACGGAAAATTTCAATACCCAGGAACATAACCCCTAAGGTACACGAGGTAACAGAAAATATCAAAGATCAGGACTTATGTGTCCTGATTGATGGGCCATTGAAGGAATCACCCAAAGCCTTGAGGAAGTTCAAACTGAATTTTGCAACTGATAAGTAGGAGGAAAGGGGAAGCCAGGCTGTTAGCCTCGTAGGAAAAACAAACTTATTGTGGCATAGCTGAGGTAAACCCCTCTAGGATTACAGGATATTTAAAAGAAGCAAAGACTTAAAAAGGAAGGGATCGAGAGTATTTGGAGCAGAGTAAGTGTGAGAAAACAGAGAGAAACTGCTAAAAGAGATGCCAAAACTCGGCATGTCAGGGGGAAGGTGATCTTTTATCTTACCCTGCGCCATTCACAGGCTCTCCAGAAGTGGGGCAATGAAACAACAGTTAATTTTAATGCAAACTTCACTGAAACTGAGTCAGGAAGAAAAGTCTTGGTAAGTTCTTATTCTTATAAAGGATCCAAAGTAGAGGGAGAAAAGGAGAAAGAAAATCAAGAAGAAAAAACCACAGAGACATGCTCACCGCACTGTGGATCTAGCAATGTCTTCTCAGTCAGCGAGCTGTAGCTGGTGAGCCCACAGGGGTCCATAGTGGAGCAGCATACTCAGGTGAAGGACGTTTGACTTTTTATAGGATCAGGCTCTCTAGGAAACCTCCCACATGTGGAAACTCATTCGCAGGGCCCGCACCCAGTTTATGTTGTGCCCTGGCAGATGCCACAGTGTCTGTCACTGTCTCCGGATAGTTTGTTGCCCAAGCAACTGACCTTCGAGGCTTCAGGGCAGACAACACAGAAAAAACAACCCCCACTTTGTATCATCTCTGCTGTGCCCCTGGCCATTTACACAAGCGATAACACCCTGCTCCCCCTGAGCAAGTGCTCGGCCTGCCTCAGTAACTTGCATCTTTTGTGCTGTTTTGAGACACATGCAAAAAGGGACTCTTGACCACCACACACTATTTTTGTATGGCCAAGCCTGCACCTGAGTGCTGTTCTTTCTCCTCAGTAAGCTTTGCTACTATTTGCTATGTGAGAGGGCTTTCCAGTGTGTTGTGCATTGTCTATGCATTGAGCAACCACTAAACTTAAAGCCAGGTGGCAAGTCAGACAAGAGCCCCGGGTGGCAGCAACTGAAGAAGAGGCTATAGGCCCCAGGATCCTGTTTATTGGGGGACAGTAATTGTAGGAATGTGAGGGCCGGCCATAGACAAAGTGACCAGGGCCAACAACTGGGTGAATTTCTCAGTATATGCGTATGTGAAAGGCATAAGCAAAGCCCCATCTGGATCTGCAGAGCTGGGACTAATGTCGGAGTTTATGTAAGTGCTGCTGGTGTTTTTGTAGATGCCACTGAGGTACTGCTCTTGTAGCTGAGTTGAACTGCATGGTGGTTAGGCTGTTATATGTGCAGCTGTATGTTTGGAGCCCCTTGCTGCTAGTCAGATCTGCAAACATGAGCAGTAGCAGCCACTTCTACCAGGACAAGAGGATCCTGGGGGTCCAGAAGCCCAGCAAGTTTGGAAACCTTTTTAACATTTAGAGCACAGGGTAGCAAAGACTTTACCCAATTATGCTTATGCTGAAGAACTTCCACTTTTATTGAAGGCTCTGGTACTGCTAACTGCGCAAGACAAGCAAAGGACCATATGGCCTTCACGTCTGACAATACATACCGATTTCTTTTTGAAGACTACCTGTGTGAAAAAAATCGCGACTCCCAAAATTCATATGAACAAAGAAAATACATGGTATTGTGTAATATTCACACTATTGTGTAAATATTCACACTAAACAAGAAATTATGCCATCTAAATTTTATTTTTTCTAATAAAGAATATAAGAAGAGTTTGTGCTTAGTATTTGTACTACCCTTACCTATAAACTTCTCAGTTCCATTTCACTGTGACAAGCAGCCTATAACAAAGGGATTCTATTGACTATGGTAAGTACCATGCATAAGGGTCATATTTCATGCAAGTTGTTCCTCAGATTTGATGTTATGTAGGTAGCAGTTTTCATGGTCATAAAACTGCATTAACTTAAGACAGAGCTGTAAGAATTAGATTGTGTATATCAAATACAGTGGTGAAATGTCACACTGAAATCCATTGCAGTAGCCTGCGTAACTGTGTATATTCAGAGCATTGGTTCAATTTAGTTTGGAGTAAATATCAGAGTGTACAAAGAACTGCAACTTCTATTTAATTTAGTGGGGATTTGACAGGAATAAAAGATGAAAAAAATAATAAAGAATTTAAGATTTGATTTTTTGCAATGTATTACATGTTACTGCAATACCACGTTCAAGTTCAGCTAAGCCCTTGGGAAAAGCACCATTTATTTCTAAGGGGTTTAAGCACATATTAAATGATGTATTGAAGGACTATCAAACAGCAGAGCGGTGTCAGGACTGTATAAACCATTCCTTCCCAACAGACTGAGGTAGGTTTTCAAAGAAAGTTTACCGTATGGATATAACAACAGGTGCAAAAGTGGTAGCTGCATCTGCGAAATCCTGTAACATATTTCCAGCCTTTTTTACCCTGACGCCATCAGTACTGCTTCCCATGAAACTAAAAAAACTTTTTAATATGCTTTAATGCCTGATGTATATTTTTAGTGAAGAACAAAACTCTTTATATAATGTATGAACAACTATTGAAATAAAATCTATGAGCCGATAGTGAAGACAACAATCTAATAATAAAATTATTATTAAATCTTAAAATTTAAAAGTTGGGGGTGAAGTTGGCTTTTTATTTTGGTCAGTTTGGGTTTTGGTGTGTGGGGTCTTTTGAGGGGAGGAGTGCCCTAAAACATTTTGCTCTTATTAGAAGTCTGTATACTGGAATGTACAATATGATACCGGTGATGAATGGCAACTTTTGGCCTCAATCCAGCTGCCAAATGACCACAGATAGAAATATGAGAGTCATTTTCACTAAGATCTTTTGTGATCTTCAGTTGCTCAGCTAAGATTGCTTAAATAATACTATTTGTGATGATCTAAACCAGGCATTTTTGATTTTTTTTAATCTGGTAACAAAACATTCTGAAAGACAATCAGCAATTGTAAAATAGCCAATGAATATAGAGATATAGACATATTGGTTGCTATAATACATAAACAGTCTTAGACCTTTATATGTATAGCCTACTTTGTCTCTTTCTTTCTCTTTTGAAATATATAGCCAGCATACAACTGCGAGATAACTGCCAACATAAGCATAAGTCCATTATAAACTAAGCCACATTCAGACGGCTAAATGAGAAGGTAAATACTTTGTAGTCTGTTATTCAGCTTACCAATTATACTACTCCTTAGTGTCTTCTGCTTTTGAAAGACTAACTGCAAATTTTGAACATCAGCCACTTTATCTTTTCTTATCCTGAAAGACAGCAGTGCTTCTTCAGATAGAACACATTTAATCTAAAAGAACTACATTTTTTTGTATACTGATAGCTGACACATCATTTCTTTTTCAAGTGGTATCAATTGCTAATCACTGGCTATCTCTTCCTCATCCTTTAGTTTTCCAGTCATCACCCCTTCAAGGTATGTAAAGGTTTAATAGGATCCAAGGCATCCAAATATTTGAGGTGATTCTACCCAGATATTTTTTTTTTTTTTTGTGAGGCCTTCAAAGATTATTTGGAGGTTTACAAAGCCAGAAAAAAGCACACTTTTTTAAAATTAAAAATAAAACCTCCATGTGGTGAGTTAACGTTGGCTAAGGGACAAAGCCCACCCAGCCACTCTCTCATTCCTGCTCCTAACAGGACAGCAGAGAAAATAGTGTAAGGAAGCTTATGGGTGGAGGTAAAGACATGGAGATCAATTACCAATTGCCATCGCAGGCAAAACAGACTCAGCTTAGGGAATGTTAATTTATTGCCAATTAAAATAGATTTGGGTGGAGAGAAAGGCAAACATTAGAACAAAACCTTCCTCCCCCATCTCCCAAGCCCAACTTCACTCCATTCCTGCCTCTGCCCACACCCTACCTGAGAGCAGCACAGAGGACATGGCAGTCAGTCCATAGCAGGTCACCTCTGCTGCTCCTTTGCCATTACACTTTTCCCCTGCTGCCATATGTGCTTTATGTGGACTGTGGTTCCTTCAGGGAATGCTCCAGTGTGGTTCTCCCCAGGCTGCAGTGAGATTATCTGCTTCACTGTGGTCTTCCGCATGGGCTGCAGGGGAAACTGCTCCGGTGCCCGGAGTTATGTTCTCTACTTCTCTCGCTTAGGTGTCCATACTTATGTTCCTCCCTTTTTTCTCCTCCACCTCTGTCTGCCTGCCATTTACTGCCCTTTCTTAAATACACTGACCCAGAGGTGTCACCATCCTGGCTGCCGGGCTCTGTTGCGCTCTATGGTTCGTCCAGCACAGCTCAGCCCCAGCCTCTCCTCGCAGGGGGTGCCCTGCAGCCTTCCTGTAATGAAATCCTTGACACACACAATACAACTCTGAGGGACAGGCTGTAGTCTGGCCTCTCATGAAACACAAAAGTACACCCCTAAAATTCCCAGCAAAGAGAAACAGAACCATATGCTTGTCCCACCAGGTACTGACTGACTGCTGGTCAGGGATCCATACCCAAGAAACAGAGTGGTCTCTTTCTACCACCTGACTCCTCACGTCTAAAAAATGACTGCTCTCCTGCAAGCTACCGAGATTGTCGTTTTAGCTATAGAAGATTTAAAAATACGATCATTATACAATATGTTTCCTCAAAAATCTTCAAAGCATTTCCAAGTCATATAGTATATAGACGTAGCACTTTCATCCATGGCAGAGGACTGTCTCATTTGTATTTCTAGAGTAAATGTAATGACACAGTGAAGGTGTAGGCATTCAAGAAAGATGAAAAGTTGGGAGTTTTGTTAGCAGAGCCTACAAGAATCATGTGCAGTTTGTTTCCAGTTTGCAACTTCCTGTTATATGTTTAACACTTTCTGCGGATTTTCATGTAAAGGCAAGAAACTTCAAAGGAAATGAATAGGCTAAGATGCCAAATAAGAATCACTGATATTAAAAGGATTTTATAGGAAAAAGAATTTACTGTTTGGTAAGGAATGTAAAACCACAGATTTTTGTCTCATCAGCTGCATTTAATGCTTTTTTCAACTGGTAATTACTTTAAATCTTCAAAATATAACTTTAATCTGTGGGTATTCATGCATCAGTAAATATTTTTGTTTAGGACTGCTTACATTTCTTACTTTCTGTCCCACTGTACCACAGCAAGGACATATACTTTATATCACTTTTATTAGTACTTATTCCATTTGAAGTAGCCAAAGTAACAAAGTACACTAAGTAGCATGGTAAGAAATGTAAGTACATTACTCAACTCATCAGGAATGTACAAATGTACTCAATATTCTGCATACTAAAAATAGACTTAAAAATCAGCAATTCTAAAATTCAATATTAAAAAAAATGATTAAGATCAGTTATCATTTATGAATTTTTGCATAAAAGATCAGAAATAGCCATTCTTTAGGATTAAATACACAGCCACAGCAATCATTACTCTGACAGGTAAATGAGGGTACATGTAAATTACTTTTCTGAAACTCAACATTTATATAAACAGGAATAGTCCTTAGATTAATGAAAATTTGAAAATGTCCTTGACCCCTTCTTCCTCCCTGGTCTTTCACTTGTATTTTCCAATTCTCTGGGATACGCAGAGAACACCTGTGCTGTTCCTTCAAATTTCAAAATTAGTGGAACTTTTATAAAACAAACCAAAAACTTTATTTCAGTCCTCAAAATAGTCTCTATAGATTTATGATATTTTTAAGTGAAAAGCTGAAATACTGGTCCAGACTAGAAATAATAATTGTCTTGTTACAAAGTAATGATGACTGCTGGAGAAACAAAACCAAAACAGTTGCTTTCTTTTATCCCATTTCCCTTTTAGAGGCAGGCTAGAATTTCCCATTCCAAAACACTTAAAATTAAAGCACCAGACAGAAGAAAAACCCTTTTGGTGTCTTTACTCTGCCTTCTTTTATTCCCTCCATCCTGTCGAGCTCTTTTCTTGCCATCTTGCATCTGGTTTCCAAATATCACTAATTCAGACTTATCATCATTTCCCATCCCCTAATTTCCCAGTTTCAGTTTGTAGTTGAAGTATAGTTTCATCTAAAAGTTTAGGATTTCTTTCAACTCAGAAATAACGTATGCCCTCATAAGCATTTCAGAATACAGATAACCTGGTTTCATGAGAGAACTTTTCATTTACTTTGACAGTTTGTGACAGAAGAAAAGTATTATTGGAAAATACAGCATATTGAGCAGTGGAAAAACCTTAAAGGATATCCAGGCCAATAATTTCACAGTGCCGTACCACTCAAACTTAGCACCTCAGTCAAAAGGTGAATCCAAGCTAAAAATGAAGCTAGAAACAGTGTCATTGAATCCAAGTTAAACATGTCAGACATGAATTCACTGTGCAGAGGCATCCAGCTGGCTTTGACATCCCCCAGAAATATAACTGAATACCCCTGATTTCTACAAAAAGCACAGTGATTATAGGCTAACAGGACTTCCAAAGTGGCAAGGAGGACATTGTAATCAGGGGCAGAAAGCATGTAGCAACATAATTGCCATCAACCTACCAGAGAGCTATTGCTTCCTCTGAAAAATAGTGGATTCATACTAAAATAGGTTAACAATTGATTAAAAGAAAGACTTATAAAGGACAGCAGGGACATAAAGTGTAGTTATTTGCTTAACTTGTATTTAGCAACCTTGCCAACATGTTGGTGGCATAATAAAAAATATAAAATTATGATACAGCAACAAGAACAGTAAGAGGAGTATTATAGCATGCTTTTATTTTTATCTCAAATCAATTTATTCTTTAGAAAACAGAGCACTGACATAACATAGAAGTAGAAATAACTTCTTGCATCATCAGACGTTCCTATATTGTTGTTAGATTGACCAATTGCGCCCAGAAACACATTTAATTTCCTACCACAACTGTCATCTGGAAGGATGATCCCATTTGCTTTATAGTCCAGAAAATTCTTCTGACTTCTAGCCTAAATTTACTGATGGCCAGCATACACATCCTGGTGCTGTCTAACCTTTTAGAAACACCTGATATGTTAAGCTCAGAAATAGTCATTACCTGCCCTATGACCATGCTACATGCATAATTATTAAACTTGTGTTTTAATCAAATTGAAGCTCAGGGATGTCCTTTGACTAATCAATATATACAGATCATTTTCTTCCTCTGTCGTTTTCACGTGCTTTGCACAAGTTTATTGTGGATTTTCCTATTAACTCCTGAGCAAGTGACCTTGAACTTTGTTTTATTTTTATATTGCATCCAATTGCTGTTTCTCCAGCTTGAAAGTAGTCAACTTTTCCTGTAAAACATTTTGATCACCCCCTGTGTTTAAATGCCTTTATATCAGCACCAGATTTCACTTGCTTATTACAACTTCTTCTGCCAATGTCACCTAGTAACACTGTTTAAAAATCAATATTCAGATATTCTCTGAGTTTAACAAGTCATTAAGAACCTTAACCTTCTCCAAATCCAGGGTAGCCAGCTCTCCTGATAGCTTCCAGAGGGGGTCCACGTTGTCCCTAGCCTGTCTTTTATTTACAGTGTACCTATAGAATCCCTTCCTGTTGTCCTTAACATCCTTAGCCAAGTTTAATTCTAAGTGGGCCTTAGCTTTCCTAACCTGGTCCCTAGCTTCCTGGACAACATCCCTCTATTCTTCCCCATCCGCCGGTCCTTACTTCCACCTTGTATAAGTCTCTTTTTTCCCTCAAAGTTTCCTCAGCAACTCATTATCCACCCAAGGAGGTCTCCTGGCCTTCCTGCTGCATTTCCATCTAGTTGGGATGCAGCACTCCTGACCTTGTAGCAAGCAATCCTTGAATATCAACCAACAGCCTTGGGCCCTCCTGCCCTCTAGGGCTGTATCCCATGGAACCTTACTGAGCAGGTTCCTGAAGAGGCAAAAGTCTGCTCTCTTGAAGTCCAGGGCAGTGAGCTTGCTACACGCTCTTCTCACTGTCCTGAGGATCTCAAATTCGATCATCTCATGATCGCTGCAACCAAGGCTGCCCTGGAGCATCACATTTCCAACCAGCCCTTCCCTGTTGGTGAACACAAGGTCAAGCATGGCACCTCTCCTTGTCAGCTCCTCTAGTACCTGCAGAAGGAAGTTGTCTTCCACACAATCGAGAAACTTCCTGGTTTGTTTGTTTGCGCCGGGCTAGTATCCCTCCAACAGATATCAGGGTGGTTGAAGTCCCCCATGGGATCAAGGGTCTGTGAGTGTGAGGCTGTTCCTACCTGTCTATAGAGGGCTTCATCCACAGAGTCCTCTTGGTCAGGTGGTCTGTAACAGATCCCCAAAATAATGTCTCTCATTGCTGTTCTCCCTTTAACCCTGACTCTTAAACTCTCTGTTAACTGCTCACCTGTCCCCAGAGTTCCGTACTCTCCAGCCTATCCCTAACATAAATAGCAACTCCCTCTCCCCGTTTCCAGGCCTGTCTTACCTAAAGAGCCTATAACTTTCCATTCCAACCCACCAGTCATAGGAGCCATCCCATCATGTTTCTGTGATGTCTGTTATATCATGCCCCCATAGACGTGCACATATCTCTAATTCCTCTTGTTTGTTCCCCATGCAATGGGCATTTGTATAGAGGCATCTGGGCTGAGCTCCAAATGAAACCAGCTCATTGGCTGAAGTAGATGAAATATCTCTACTTTGCTCTGAACATTTATTATAGGTGCCAGCAACTGACTGGGTGTGTTGGGATGGAATGATGCCCCCCTCCCCCGACACAATTAGTTTAAAGCTTTCTTGACCAGCCTGGGAAGCCTTCTAACATCACTGATGCTTTCAGGCCCATCACTCCAATTTAGTGGGTGGTATCTTGCAATGTAGTTGTTTCTATCCTTTAGTGCAATAAGCAGTTTGTCATGGAAGTATAGTAATATTAAAAGCATTGAACTGAAATCACAACATGAAATGCTGCCACTATAACATGCAACATGACAGTTTTTTAAATCTCAGGGTGGTATTCAGAAGTGATAAAACAGCATGCCTCACTGCTCAACTGTCATATTAATAAAGCACAATAAGAAGATGGTGCTATTTTATGTCATCTGTGGTTATCCACACCTCTGCCTTGGAAAAGTACAGTTTAGTTACTTAAGACTGCAATGTTTTTTTGTTTTAAAACTTGGTTATCACTAAAAGGAATATTTTATGCCAAATGCTCTTATACTGTAATAATGAAGGGCTTCAGACAACTCTCTGTAAAGCTACAGAGATATGCATTATGGATAATCTGGTATTGGAATGCAGATTTTATATTCTAGAAAGCAGTGCTCTACTTCAAATTTTAATATTACTTTGAATGGAAAAAAAACATTCTGGTTTTGTTACAAAATATTACAGATCTGTGTTATTTCTGACAAAATTATTAATTGCATTACTCCGGTTTTTACAAAATTAATTGTAATACAATAACTCAAAGAAGAAGCCAAGAAGACTGCAGATATATTGTTAGCCTGGTAATTTCCACTAAAATAATCTCTGGAGAATCCAACTCACGGCTAATTCTTCTTTTCCAAAACTTGCCTGCATCATCATATATTGTAATTAGTTTGGAAATAAGAGATAGTACCTGCTATACATGTGACTTCTTTTGTTCACTTAGGATTACAGCTAACAGCATTCAGCCAAATTCTTTCAACTTTGAACAAATGTGCTAAACAGAGGAGATATGTTTCTCCCCAGATGTAGGCACCTACACAGGATGCAGATATAATTAGTATGGCAGTGTTCCCAGAGTCCAAGCAGGAGGTGGGAGGACTGGCACTCTTAACTGCAGCTCTCTTCAATGCTATAGTCATTTTTCTTGTTCTGAACCATGTTGTGGTTATACCCACAAGGTCATTTGCATCCACATAAAGTTAGAGGGTGATACCTTTTGTTTTTATTTGCCCTTGATGGATGAGCATGATACTGTTCCAATTGAGCACCTACACCTCAGACTTTGTGTTGGAGCCTGAAACTGAATGTTTGTGATTCTGAGAGACTACATAAATGCAACAATGACATTGCAGTACCTAAAATAGTTTGATCTTAGCTATGCCTGGAGGAGACAGAGTGAAATTTCTAGGCAGCACAGAAATTATATTGGCTCTGAATGCTAGTTCATGTGACTAGTAATTTTGGCATCTCTTGTCAGTCATCTACCAAGGCCAAGAGCCCGCCTTGGGTTTTCAAATAAGGGCTTCTAAAGAGATAGTACCTAAATTTTCCTTTCAATGAAAGTCATTAAACTAAGCAGAAACTGGAATTTCAGAATACTTCATACATTTTTATTGCTTAATCTCAAGATAAGCTCAGACATATTCTCGAGTTCAGAAGCTGAAAACCAGTGTTACTTTCTTCTACCTCAGTACCCCTAAATTCCCTTAATTTCCACAATTCAGCTACTGAAGAATAGTAGCTCCTCTGCCTTTTGTTCTTTCCCCACAAATCCAATCTTCTTGAAGGCATGACAGCCTCACAAAGAGGTAGAAAGTCTCATACTCAGTTTCATCTACAGGCTTCTTAGTGTGCTCTCAACAAGAGTTGCAATAGCAAGTATGAAATCTTCCCAGCATGAGGTTTGTTTCTCCTTTCTGTGGGAAGGTCAAGGGGAAGGAGATTCCTATGGGCACAAAACTATGAGGTGATGTTGTGATTTAAGCCATAAATCAGCCACGCAGTTTGTTCACTCACTTCCCCC